>RBNI01004829.1:0-13405 GCA_003990745.1 Jimgerdemannia flammicorona | reverse complement strand
TAATAGAATGAAAGAGTGCGAACAGATGGGACATAACAAGACGAGCGATCATATGACCCAGCAGCAAAGATGTCATCATACAAACAAAGCACAACATATAAATTACAAATGACAAATAATGCGAAATGATGTGGAAAATAATATCCAGCTTATTCCTAACAATTGGCAATGCAGCAATAGTTACCACAGCAGCTGATCATTGCCTAATAATTGAGGTCCTGATCATAAAGTTGTTTTTGCCAAAAACTACCTGACAAAGGTCACAATCACAAACCTCATTATAGTTACCAAATTAGTCACTCATATTTAGTCAGAAATTATGGACCAACTTGTATAAATACCCCCCAGTTTCCATCTGAAATAAAGTAGTTTTAGTTCAGTCCTTGATACAAGAATCAAGTCCCCCCTCCACACACACATTCTCCTGAGTCTTAGTAATGACATCTAAGTGACTCTAGTGTTTCTGACTAAACTCCAGAAGCCTAGCTAACTTCTGCCAGAACTGAGACTGGTATATAAATCCCCAAAGACTTAAGTAAATCCATTGAACCTGAATTCCAAGGCGAATTCAGTCTGTGCACAGCAAAGAACAAGACCCTCAAAATAGGGTATAAGAGAAAGACCTTTGAAATAGAAGGCACTGTCGCTACAATTACTTATAAGTGAGCACTTCCTCAAACTGAAGGCTTCTTGGTATATATTGTGTACTAAGTCTCTAAGTAATAGTCCACTTCCCTAATTATCCAAAGGATAAGAGAGGGGTAGAAGTGAGAGTTATTACAACTTAGTAGCAGTGGATTACCAGCCAAGAAGGCACCAAAGAATGCACTCCTAAAGTTGGAACAAGACCAACCTTAGACAGGAGTAACTCCCAGAACCAACTGTGGATCCTCAAACCAGAGCCAGAGAAGCCCTTGCCATTAGGACTAGGTGGTACCAGAAAACTACAGACCCAAGGACCCACCAGCTTGTAATTGACCAGGCTTACAAGGATCTATACCAGGGATTTAGGATATACCACCCAGGACTTAGGAATATTGTCAGCCGCCATAGGTTCTATGAACTCCTCTGAAGACATATGTATTGGAACCACTAGGACCCCATAATCTACTGCTGTAGTCACCCAGGATTTTTTAGATTATATCTCACCCCCTGCTACAAGAGAAGTAGCTGCTGAGTGGATTACCTCTGACAGATATCATCATACCCCTACCAAGACCTCTCTCTACTATAGGCTAGTTGTGTACTACACCTCTGCCATAACTAGGTACAAGAACAAGCTAACAGGCCAACCATCCCCTACTGCTGAACAAGGAGCAGGCCCATCAACTCAGCTAGAGACTGATATCCTCTTTGAAGGATCTAGTCAGTACGAGGATGCACTATCTCATCAGGGAAGAGAGTCAGATGAAGACTCTACAGGTTATCAGTCTGATGATAGCCAACAAGGAACAGCAGGTCTAGGAATTTACCAAGGAACCATAGGTCAAGAAGATCAGACCCCAGAACCAACTCAACCGCTTATACAGAGGTTTGGTTTACCCTCTCTCACAGGACTCTTTGATCTGATATCTGGGAATCAAGTAACCCCAAGTCATACAGCACCACAACCCCACCAAGTAGATCAATCTTCAGGAGAATCTACTCCAACAGGCTCACCACCAATAGTCAACACAATGGTAGATGCAAACATTGCAGCACTAACTACCCAGCTAGTGGAACTAGCAGAGATAGTAGGACAGATTGCTGAACAGAACAAACCAACCAAGACTCTGTGAATCCCAACATTCAGTGGAAAAAACAGTGACATTGAAAACTTCATCAATACAGTTGATACAGGCTACTGAGCAAACCAATGAAATGATAACTGAGTGCCTATAGGAATGCTCATGAACAACCAGAACAGCACTCTCCAACAGCTGTTTGCCACATTAGCAGCACAAGTAGAAACAGTAGCCACATTCTTCACTGGAACAGCAGCCGAATTCTGGCGTATCCTGGAACAACACCAAGTAACCAGGGAAGCCCACCCCCAAGTTATTAGACAAGCACCTACCAACAATAGACCAGATTGGAATGACTATGAAGCAGGCCCAGGACTCAAGACCTTGCTACTGACCAAATTCTGAAATATGGCCTACATGTAAGAAACTTGGAACAAACTGTCCCAGATGAAGTTCCACAAGAATGGCGAAGAAGATCTAGAGACCTTTGCCACCAGAATGGATACCTATCTCAAAACTGTAGGACTTACCTACCAGGAGAACAATTTGGCCATCAATGGTATCAGAGCCAACCATCTCTTTACAGCCCTACCAGACTGACTCACCCAGAAGATCAAGGAACAAGATATTCCCCAAGGATGTCCCCACTATTCATAGTGTTTTACTCAAGTACAAAGAAGAGCCCATAAAATCCTTGCTGCACAAGCTCCATGAAATTAAGAATACAAGAAAAATTACCAAGATAGGAGAAATCCTATCAGGAGAAATGATCAAAGGAATGACCAAAGATATGATCAAAGGAATGATCAAAGGAACCAGTGAAACCCCAGAGGACCAGACCTCCTACCAAGGATGAAAAGAAGCAGCTCTACAAAAAAGGATTGTGCTTCATCTGCAAGAAGGCAGGACACATCTCATTCAGATACTCTGAGAAGAAGAACAGAACAGGCGAACCCAGTAACCAGAACATTACTGTTATTGGAGAAGGTCTAGGAAAGAGGAACCTTGAGAATATTAATAAAGTACAGAAGATATGGTACAAGGCTACCATCCCCACCAAGGCCCACCCAACTGATGCTGGATATGACCTCTATAGTAGTCAAGACCTCACTATTTCACCAAGTACCAATTCTACAGTGTGAACAGGAATTGCAATGCAAGCTTCCAAAGGAACATACATCTGCCTTGCTGAGTGAAGCAGCCTAGCCAAAGAGTTCAACATTGGGCTAGGAGGAGGAGTAGTTGACCAAAGATTTACTGGCAAAATCCATGTCATCTTGCAAAACTTTGGAGATACATCATTTGAAGTCAAAACAGGCCAAAGGATTGCCCAAGCAATCATTGAGGAAATCCATCAAGATCTCACCATCGAAGAAGTCCCTGAACTCTCCCAGACAGGCCACAGCAAGAAAGGGTTTGGATCAACCAACAAACCTCCCAGTCAAAAGGTCACTACCATGAAGGAAGATGATGAAAACTGGTATAAGAGAATTACAGATGGTTATGCACCATGTGGACAATACCCTTATTCTATTCGAATGTACTACATGGAACATGTTGGTGAATGCCATACATGCCTCTCCAAAGTTTTCAAAATTCAATCCGAGAAGTGCCAAGCCCAACAGACTGAGGAACTACAACAAGACAACCCTCCTTGTGAAGGATGGGGAGAAACTGACTTCGAGGAGACTGACAGTAATTGGGACAACAATAATGAGGATGAAGAGCTCAATACCATCAAGAAGGAGGACAGTTGCAGCAAGTTTACAGGCCAAGTCTATAGACAGAATGTCAATGTCTTGCTGGATAGTGGTACTACTGGAAACTATATCAGCACCAAGACTGCCAAGAGGATTGGAGCCTGAAGCAGACCAGTCACTGAGAAGAGAAGTGTTACCTTTGGTGATGGCAAGACTGCACCATTGACCAAGATCTGTGAAGATCTCTTGCTCAAGATTGGTAAATATCAAGAGAAGTTGGACTTCAGTATTATAGACCTCCCAGGACAGGACATCATCCTAGGAAAAGCCTGATTGACCCAGCACAACCCAGACATCAACTGGAGAACCAACGAGGTTAACCTGACCCATGAAGGCAGAAAGATCACTCTGATACCCCAGGAAGGTACCAACCACCAGGGAATCGAAATCATCTCTGCCATTTAAATGAAGAGACTCTCTCAAAAAAAGGGAAATACCTACTTCATCTGTACAGTACAAGAAGTCACTGAAGCTACAAGTAGCCTAATTCCAACAGAAGCTCAAGAACTGTTTGAAGAATTCCAAGATATATTCCAAGACCCCCAAGGACTTCCACCCAAGCACCAAATCCAACATGGAATTGATCTTATTCCAGAATCTGAACCCTCATACAAGAGTATCTACCAACTGGCCCAACCTGAACTCAAGACCCTTAAGGATGAGTTGACCAAACTACTGGCTCAAGGATACATTGAACCCAGCTGCTCTCCATTTGGAGCCCCTATTCTATTTGTCAAGAAGAAGGATGGCTCTCTGCAAATGTGTATTGACTACAGAGCCCTCAACAAGATCACCATTAAGAACTGGTATGCCTTGCCTAGGATTGACAAGTTGCTACACCAAATCTTCAAGGCCAAGACCTTTTCTCTACTAGACTTGCAAAATGGCTACCACCAGATTCTCATTGATGAGAAAGACATCGAGAAGACAGTTTTCTGAACACGGTTTGGACACTACCAGTTCCGAGTCATGCCTTTTGGATTGACCAATATATCAGCAACTTTCCAGTATCTGATGAATGACATCTTTGGACCACTCCTAAACATCTGTGTCCTTGTGTATATTGATGATATACTAATCTACAGTGAGACAGTAGAGCTACACTACACCCACCTCAGACAAGTACTGACTCTACTATGAGAACACCAGCTCTATGCCAAGATGAGCAAATGCAAGTTCTATCAAGACCAGATTAAATATCTAAGACATATCATCTCTGCTGAAGGTATCAATATAGACCCCCAAAAGGTATCAGCCCTTAAGAATATCCCTATCTCTACTTCCCTCAAGCTACTCTAGTGCTTTCTGAGTATTGCCAGTTATTACTGACAGTTTATCCAAGGATACTCTGCTATTGCAGCTCTATTGACCAGCCTGGCCTACAAAGGAGTGAACATCAAAACTGAATGGACCCTGGAATGCACCCAGGCTATGGACCATCTCAAGAGACTCCTTACTGAGGCCCCAGTGCTAATTGCACCTGACCCTATCAGACTATTCACCCTGACCACAGATGCCTCTGACATTGCCATTGGGGCAGTGCTCAGCTAAGAAGACTGCCCAGTGGCCTACCTTTTCCAAAAGCTCAAGCCAGCTGAGACTCAGTATACTACTCATGAGAAGGAACTCCTGGCCATTGTTACTGCACTCCAGGAATGGTGCTATTTCCTCCTAGGACAACTATTTGTGGCCTACACTGATCACCATGCCCTATGGTATATTCACATATAGCCCATGCTGATCCACAGACAAGCCCGCTGGATAGAAATCATTACCAACTTTCATATGGAAATCAAGTATATCCCAGGTAAAACCAACTGTGTGGCTGATGGTTTCTCCAGGTACATGGAAGATGAACTTGTCTTCATGGTTGAGATAATTGAAGATCTGACCCAGATGATCAAGGATGGCTACCAGCAAGACAGCTCCCTGATGAAATTCCTTCAATGCTGTCAAGACCCAGAGGCCAAGATCCCAGAACCCATGAGGCAAATGTCCAAGAGATTCACTTACCGTGATAGACTTATCTACAGAGACCATGACAGAGTAGTTGTACCCAACAATGATACTCTGTGACTGAAGATCATACAGGAACTCCATGATACTCCTGCAGCAGGACACTTTGGTTTCAAAAAGATCTACAACCTCCTCTCAAAAGAGTTCTACTGGTCAAAGATGACCAAGGACATCAAAGACTTTGTGGCTTCTTGCGAGATATACCAAAGGTTCAAAAGTGGTAACAAGCTATCAACAGGACTCCTGCAACCACTATCTATCCCAAGTCACAACTGGGATCAGATTGCAATGGACTTCATTATCCAACTCCCCAAGACCAAGGCAGGATGGGATGCCATCATGGTATTCATAGACCACCTAAGTAAACAAGCCCACTTTGCACCCACCAGGACCACTGCTACAATACCAGAGATTGCTGAGATTTTCCTCAATCAAGTATTCAGGCTACATGGCATACCTAGTACTATTATATCTGACTGAGATGCCAAGTTCACAAGTAACTTCTGGAAGGCATTTTTCTCTCTCCATAGAACCAAGCTGAAGTTCTTCACTGCCTACTATCCTCAGACTGATAGCCAAACCAAATAAATCAACAGAACTCTCAAACAGATACTTAGCATCTTCTGCTGTTACAAGCAAAATGATTGGGACAAGTACCTAGCCCATATTGAGTTTGCCTACAACAACAGTCAGCAAACCTCCATGAAGAAGACTCCATTCTTCCTGAATCATAGTCAACACTCAAGAACCCCAAGTACTACTATGAAATCAGCAGTCTCAGCAGCCCAAGATCTGGCCAAGACCATTTCTGACCTTACACAAATGACAAGAAATACCCTCATAGAAGCACAAGACTACCAAACTAAGTATACAAACTTGAAGTAAAGAGAAGTCTCCTATAACATTGGTGACATAGTCATGCTTAGAACAGACCACCTCCACCCTGATACCCTGGTACAACAACCAGCTAAAAAACTCTGTGCTAGAAGAATTGGACCATACAAGATTGTGGAAAAGATCAGTGAAGTCAACTACAAGTTGCAACTCCCTCACAATGTTCAAGTACACCCAGTATTCCATATCAGTCAATTGGTGGACTACTATGAGAACTCATTCCCCGAGCATACAGTTCCACCACTATCTCCAATTAGGATCAATGATCATGAGGAATTCAAAATTGAGGAAGTACTTAACCACAAGGTCTGCAAATATCCCAAAACAGTCAAGCAGTTTTTCCTGATCAAGTGGAAGGGTTATATGCCACCTGGGAAAAAGAAGAAGCTCTGAAGAATGTATGTGAAGCCCTCCAGAACTATATGGAAATACTTACTCCCCAGCAAAGAAAGGACTTGCAACTCTGAGATTTCAGAATACATAGTGAACAAAAGAAGACTACATATTTTATCTGGAAACATATAATACCAAACATTGTGGTGAAAAGGAATACTATGGATAACCAACAAGAAGAGGCCTGAGCAAAGGACAGTCTAGTATATTATAGCAAAACACATTTGAACAACTCCATTTTACACCATCTGTGTCATCTCCACTGGATGATAACAGATACTTCATATAGAACTTAGGAAAGTCAACAGTGTCAAAACCAGTCTAAGTCCATCTACGTGATAGATATTGTTACTAGGAATTGCCTTGGATTACAAGAAACATCTATTTCCAAGAGATTCAAATCCCCATGCCATGACAATGAGAGCCCTCGCCCTAGACAAGAATGGTCAGTCCTTGCAAATGCGCCAACCAGACAAAAAAAAAGAGGACCAAGACCTGCTAACCCTGTGTAACCACAATGAATAGTGATGATATCTTTGAAATCAGGATTTTCTCATATGATCAATATATGCTCTGCTTACAGCAATAGGTCACACATTTTGCTGGAAGATATGACCAAAGGAAGGTCACACCAGATGGGTGAATAAGTATAAATACCCAAGGCAAGAATACCCTGCAACTCTTATCCCCCTCCTCTCACAAAGAAAAGACAAGACAAGAATACCTGCTACCTGCCGCCAAACTGCCCACTATAGCCAGCCCCTTCCAAGTCAGGTTGACCACCTCTTTGGACACATCCAGGTTACTATCCAAGGAAGGAACTGCTGCTCAGAGGCTCTTAACCTCTCCAGCCCAGACCTAGGACAGTATGTTCTTGACTGCTGTGAACTTATCGAAAGGGCCTACCTTGCTACCAGTCACCTAGAAATCTGGTATGAATATGAAATCAGTCACCAGCTTCTCCAACATACAAATGGCCTACCCACTGACCAGGTCTCTGACTGGACTCACCTAGACAGGCACGAGCAAAGACTTACCAAGAAGGTCCATCAAATCATGTACTATGTACCCTTTGTGATCTCCAATCTCAACTACATACAACTGAAGGACTTCCAGAACCTCTCTTTCCCCAAGGTTGATGCCCTAGAAGTCAAGGTTACCCAAGAAGCCAACTCCTAGATTACCCTCAAGTCTACTGACATTGAGCCTCACTGGAGCTCCCTCCTGAATGACAACCCAGACCAATGGCTCCAAGGCCTCTCTGACCTCTTTGAAGGACCTCCAATCTAAATAGATATCCCCAGGCATGAGGATCAAGAACTCTACTTGGATGGACCCAACCACATCAGATGGAGAACCCCTACACCAGTACCCATCTCTATGCAAGAACCATTTGTAGACCTCATTGACTTCTCCACCCTGAATAGTGAGTCATTAGCAACTACCCCCCCTGCAACTGAAGAAGATGGTAACAACTCTGAGGAAGATTCTCTACCTTTCTCTCCCCTGGTTCTCAATTTCTCAATCAACAAGGATGTTGATTTCTAAGGGGAGAAGGATGTAATAGAATGAAAGAGTATGAATAGATGGGATGCGATGAGATAAGTGATCACGTGACTCAGCAGCGATAACATCATCATACAAATGAAGCACAATATATGAATTACAAATGATGAACAATGTAAAACAACATGGAAAATGATATTCAGCTTATCCCCAACAATTGGCACTGCAGTAACAGTTGCCACAGCAGCTGATTATTGCCTAATAATTGAGATCCTGATCACAAAGTTGTTTTTGCCAAAAACTACCTGACAAAGGTCACGATCACAAACCTCATTATAGTTACCAAATTAGTCACTCATACTTAGTCAGAAATTACAGACCAACTTGTATAAATACCCCCTAGTTTCCATCCAAAATAAAGCAGTTTTAGTTCAGTCCTTGATATAAAAATCAAGTCCCCCCTCTACACACATATTCCCCTGAGTCTTAGTAATAATATCTAAGTGACTCTAGTGTTTCTGACTAAACTTCAGAAACCTAGCTAACTTCTGCCAGAACTGAGACCAGTATATAAATCCCCAAAGACTTAAGTAAACTCATTGAACCTGAATTTCAAGGTGAATTCAGTCTGTGTACAGCAAAGAACAAGACCCTTGAAATAGGGCACAAGAGAAAGAACTTTGAAATAGAAGGCACTGCTGCTACAATTACTTATAAGTGAGCACTTCCTCAAACTGAAGGCTTCTTGGTACATATTGTGTACTAAGTCTCTAAGTAATAGTCTACTTCCCTAATTATCTAAAGGATAAGAGAGGGGTAGAAGTGAGAGTTATTACAGGGTGGAGCCTAGGGAGATCAGATAGGTGTGGGCACAGTGTATTATATAGAGGATAGACAGGTGTATTAATAAAGGAAGGAGTCCAAGTAACTATAAAAAAAAAAAGGAGAAAAGCCTGAACCCTTTACTCAGTGATATTCAGTAGGTGAGGGTCTGGTGGAGACAAGGATTGATTGGATCCTAATAGCTGAGGGTTGGGGAAATGTGCTGGACACTGCAGAGGTATAGTAGTATCCTTGGTCAGATCATTGAAGAGTAGAGGTATGTGACAGATTTCAAGCAGTCAGTAGAGGTAAGGGTTGCTGGTGGCTCAATGTAGCTCTCCTCTGGAGGAAGGCAGAGAGGGACCAATTTGTAGAGATTGCTAAGCAGGAGGTGATATAGTGGAAGGCTGAAGGACAATAGATAGAACAGTAGTGGGGTAAATTTAAGCATCTGTCTGATGCTTATTGGCGGGATATAGAAGAGGTTGCTAGAAAGAAGTAGATGGATAAGGAAAGGAGAGTAGAGTGAGAGCTGCGATGGAGGTTGAGGCTAATGGAAGAGGGGAATTTGTCAGGGGAAAGGTGTGCCTGATTGGCAGCAGAGGTGGCTGAGTTACAGCTAGATCTAAAGGCAGCCTAGGATAGGGTAGTGGATGGCCTGCTGGCAAGACTGCAGGCTAGGCAGCTGGAAGAAGGAGAGAGGCCTACAAAGTATCTATCAGGCATCTTGAAGGCCAGAAAGATGTAGAACAGCTGGGCCTCAGTATTGCAAGAGGATGGTACTGAGGTCACAGATACTACAGAAATACTGGGTGAGATCACTGGCCAGTAGTGGGCCCTTTAGCAGGATGAAGGTGAGCCAGTGGAAGGAGAAGTACTGTAGGAGGATAATGACAATTTGGTGGGTAGTTGGTCAGTAGTAGCACAACCTGAGATGGGTGTGATAGTAATAGGGAGAGTGGCCCTTGAAGAGGTGTTGAAAGTACTGGAGAAAGTGCAGGCAGGCTCTTTGCCAGAGGAGGATGGGCTGCCTTGGGAATTCTAGAAGGAGTTCTGGATTGAGTTCAGAGTCTGGCTAGTGGAAATGATGAACTTTGTTTTGGAGGAGGGTAGCTAGATTGGCAATGGATCCTTAGAGCTGGTCTCTCTGCTGTATAAGGAGAAGAGAGATTAGTGGATATGGTAGAATTGGCAGCCAATCATATTACTGAATGTGGATTGAAAATTAGTGTTCAAGATTCTGGTCAGAAGGATGCAACAGTGGATTGGCAGAGGACCAGTGAGGTTTTGTCAAAGGGAGACAGATTAGAGATAGTACTGCCTGGGTGCAAAATATCTTAGAGGGGTGTAGGAGTTGGCAAGTGGATGGACAGATAGTCTTCCTGGATCAGGAGAAGACATATGACAGAGTATAGTGAAATTATCTTGAGGCAGTATTGCAGAAGATGGGGTTCAGTACAATAGAGGCAAGGAGATTGATGGATCTGGTGCAAGGCTGTAGAGCAGCAGTACTAATGAATGGGTGGAGTAGTCCAGAATTCACCTTAGAGAGAGGTGTACCACAGGGTGACCCTCTCTCTCCCTTACTATATATTCTCTCTTTAGAGTCCTTGTTGTCTTGGTTGAAGGGGCAGCTTACTAGATTATGAATGGGGGAAGTAGTCTGGAAGCTAGGGGCCTTTCCCAATGATATAGTGGTTGAACTGGGTTGTATAGCAGATGTGGAATGCCTGCAGAAATGGGTTCAACAATATGAGAGGCTGACTGGAGCAAAATTGAACTAGGGCAAGTGTGAGACAATGGAGCTAAGCATGGGCTTGAGAGGGATTGGACAATTTGGACATACAGTGGCTAGGGGGAGTACTGTTTGATATTTGGACATCTGGTTTTCAGTATATGGAATGGTTCTGCTGAATAAATAGTGGTGTAGTATGATACAGAAGTAGGAGAGAGCACTGATAGATTGGTCAGGAGGTGCTTCTCCTTGATGGAGAGAGTGGTGGTCTTAAATATATACTGGTTGCTGAAGTTGTGGTATCTGAGATATCATCTGGACTTTTCTAGATGGGTGATATAGTGGCTGAAGAAGGTGGTAGAAGGATAGTTATAGTAAGGTGGATAGCCACAAATTGGTTGGGAGACAGTGGTGTTGAGGACAGTAGATAGGAGTTTAGGGTTGGTGGACTTCCAGAGGCAGTTGAAGGTGCTCCGGGGTTGGTGGGGATGTTGGCTGGTAGAATTGAGTGAGAAATGATGGGGCAGACTGGCTATGGACAATTGGGAGGTCAGGTTCTGCCCCCATGGTGAGGTTTAGAAGAATATGCATGGACTGCTTCAGGTTGGAAGGGTCAGTCAACTGTAGTTTAAGGAGTTCTGGTGAGGTATTATAGAGGTCTAACTGGGTATAAGGTTAACAGGGCCAGGAATAGGTGAAGGTGTAGACCTTGAGTAATGCTAGTAGTGGTTGGAGGGCCTACAGATTGGTGGACACTGGTTGATTGAGTACTCACTGACATAGACAATGGAATGAATCAGGTCTGGCCCCCTTAAGAGGTGGCCTGTAGGGTGGCAGAGGGCAGAATTTGGGGATGGCTGGGATTGGGGGCAGATCTGGAGCTGGGGGGCTTCCTTGCTCAAGATTGTACCACCTAAGTACTGGGTGGTATGGTGGTGGTTCTTAAGGAGAAATATTATGTTGGGGTATTGGACAGAATAAATGGAGGTGGAAAGAGGTAGGGAGTGTGAATGGTGCAGTGAAGTGGATGGAGGTGTGGTTCAATTGCTAGAGCATGTTCTGGTAAGATGTCTAGAGATAGAAGGGTATTGATAGATGCTAGAGGAATATTAGAGTTCTGAAGGCAGATAGCTGGAGGAACTCACTAGCCTGATTGTCAAGTGGCGATTAGTGGGAGTAACTGAAGATGTCTGGGAGGGACTAGGCCAGATTCTTGGAGCCTGGGTCCTGATGGCAGTACATTGGTAATGGGTGTTTGAGCATCATCTATGGATGGGAATTGGTGAGTTGGTAGAGTGGTGGAGGTGGCTCCTATGGGATTTGGTATAAGAGGGATGGTATTAGGGGAAGTGGCAATAGCTGGGGGTCTTGAGGAAGGTGCAGGACATTGTACAGAAGAGCTGTGGTAACCTGATGCTAGATGACCAAGGGATACAGTAGAAGGAGGGAGTTGGCTAAAGAGTCCTTCTTTATATATAATTTAATAGTGGTAGTTGGTGAAGATTCAATATTGTCATAGATACTAGGGGGAAGATTGATAATAAATAAAGTCCAAGAGACTATAAAAAAAAAATAAAATAAAATAAAATAAAATAAAAAAAAGACAGTAGAGTAGTATGAGGTATCCTGGCCAAGTCCCTGCTGATACTCCACTCTATCATCAAGATTAAAAACAGCAAGTGGAACTCCCCCTAGAAGCAGACGGTCTCATTGCCACACTATCTCCCCCTCATTACCACACCAGCGCAGGCCTATCTGGTGCACTCCTTCTACCACTTCCCACCAGAAGCTCTTAAACCATAGCTGCTGGCTTCCATTCAGACCCACCAAAGAGAGTAGATCTCCTGAGGACCCCCAGGGGAAGAATCTCATCTCCCACACCTTCTGCATCAGTGGTACCCAACCTCTACTCTATAGATCCACAGCTCTTCTCAACCACCAGGCTCATAGGCAGTGTAGTCACTTAGGGAAATCAACAAGACCAAGGCCTCCCCTAAGCACTGGCTCCACAAGGGTATCCCAACTGATCTGGGCCCTTCTCCTGGCCCAAATCCAATCTCTAGCCAGTTTTGTCAACCTCTTCACCACCCAGGCCAGAAAGTTTAAGTGGTATACAACATACTACAGGACTTCTTTTGCTCAAACCATTTGGAGCAAGCTAAGCCACACAGACATCTTTTCATGACAAACAACATGTTTTCAAGTTTTCCCATCATCTATACTGGTGTACTAGGTGCAGCAGGAGTCTAGCTATAGTATACAACAAGTCTTATCTATTTCGGTAGAGTTTTTGTCAAATGGTGACCCAGAGTTCATCAAGCTCTGAGCATTTAGAGAGAAGGAGGCCTGGTCTGGGCCTCCCCAAGAGTTTCACAGTGACAGTTGGAGCTGGTGTAGGGGCAAGAGGAGTAGGTGGTCAGGGGAGACAGACTGGTATTGAGAGTTGGCACATGGTGATGGGGGGGCAGGAGGGCAGCTACTAGGCTCATGGGGGTAGGGCAGGGGGGACGTAGTGTTGACAGGGGTAGGAGTCAGGTGACTGGCCAGGTAACAGG
>RBNI01004828.1:0-13405 GCA_003990745.1 Jimgerdemannia flammicorona | reverse complement strand
AAAAAAAAAAAAAAAAAAAAAAAAGCCAATAGATTCAACAATGGCTGCTGACAAGGAAATACAGGCCGAGGCTCTAGGTGAAAGTGAGTGAGATATACTTAGGAATGTTGTCAGAGTTTTGAAAGTAAGTTGTAGTTGCTCTGGCTCTATACTTGTTTTGTCTACCTCCATACAATGCAATATCTCACCACATATAACTGCCAGTGTTTTGATGATTGTATGAAGGATATAGTCAAACAAACGACCCCAACAATAAGCTCTGCAATACCAGTATACAACCTTCTGATTGACTGGCTAGAGGACAAGCTCGAGGATAGGCTGAAGGGTTGTGGTGATTTGCAGTTAAGCCTGGATCAGAGAGATGCCATGGAGGTTGCTCTAAGCAAGCTCAGAAAGTACTACTCCCAAATAGATACCACCATATACTCAATCAGTACAGGTATGTTGATGTCGGCATGTGGCTGTTGCCCCTTCTAAAACAGAGGAAACCCCGTAAAAACTCACTCTCCTTTTCTTCGAATAGTGCTGGACCCACACTTAAAGCTACAATACCATAAAGATCAGGGCTGAGAGCAGCACTTCATTGAGAGAACCAAGCAGGCCATAATCGAAGTGTACTGGAAAAACTACACACTGCCACAAGGTTCTGGCTGAAGTCCAGACAAATATGCCAAGAGATCCCTCCTGTCCCACATTTACTTCAGCAGAAAGAGAAAGAGGGAGCCATCAGTGGAAGAGCTGCTGTCAATAGATGAACTTACTATTTACCTTACTAGTGACTGCATGGTCCTGCTGGAGGGTACAGAGGTGCTCAACTGGTGGAAGGTGGGTTGTCAGGTAGGCATTGTCAGGCAGGTGTTGGGCCAATTTAACCCACCAATCTAACCACCACTCTATCCACTGGGGCATGCAGCTGCATCAAATGGACTTCCCCAGCCTATGTAGTATGGCTCGGGACTACCTGGTGATTCCTGCCTCCAGCGCTCCCATTGAGCAGGTGTTCTCAAGTAGGGTGGACCTCATTGCCCCAAAGAGGTGTGTGCTGAATGCTGAGACAATTCGGGTGTGTATGTGTCTGAAGTCTTAGTGGGGCTCAGGCTGCTAAAATTCGGCAGGTCTATGGACAAGTTGGTTGGCCTTGTAGAATATTTAATACCTTTCAAATTAATACCTTTCAAAATAATAAAAAAGGAAAAAAAAACCTGAGGACTCAGTCCAGAGTTTGCAGCCCAAGTGGGGTGGGGTTGGCGGCAGCAGTAGAGAGAGTGTACAATATTTGTGGCCCTCAGCCAGCAGCAAGGGGTAGCCCCAAGCTGCCAGTATCTGGGTTGGTAGGCAGGTCAGTGGGCAGGTTGGTGGATTGGTGGAGGGAGTGTGCAAAATTTGTAGCCCTCTACCAGCAGCAAGGAGTGGCCCCAAGCCACAAGTGTCCAGGTCAGGGGGGTAGGCAGGGGGAGCATACAAAATTTGCAGCCCTCCACCAGCAGTGAGGGGCAGCCCCAAGCTGTTAGCGCCCGGGTCAGTGGGCAGGGTCAGTTGGTGGGTTGGCAGGCATGGAGTCAGCAGAGGGAGCATGCAAAATTTGCAGCCCTCTGCCAGCAGCAAGGGGCAGCCCCAAGCTACAAGTATCCAGGATGGGTGGGGCAGGTGGAGGGAGCATACAAAATTTGCGGCCCTCTACCAGTGGTGTAGGGGCAGCTCTAAGCCATCAAGGAGTCCAGGGCGGAGAGTGCTTCTGGTGGTCGGAGGGTGCTTCTGGCGGTCAGAGGGTGCTTCTGGTAGTCGAAGGGCATTTCCAGCAGTTGAAGTCGCTGGTTCGGGTCCCATGGGCACCCTGGCCCTATGCCATAGCACCACACTGGTAGCACTATAGAGTAGGGCCAAGGGGCCAGTAGGGCCCTACATAACGGCTAAGCTAGTACTACATAAGAGATGCTTGGCCCAACCCCCCCACATAAGACTGCCCAACCCATACAAAATAGCTACCTAACCCTCATAAAAGATTGCCTGACCCTCATGAAGGATTGCCTAACCCTCACAAAAACTGCTCCACCTGCTGGTCCCAGGCCTTGATGAGCCTATCATCCATTGTGAGTGTGACAACTATTGTGTCTGAGCTCTCCTTGAAGGCGATAGTGCCGTGGTAGTTGTGTGGTTAGAATAGGATGGCCGTGTTGGCCACAAACAGGACCCCGAAACCATAGGTAAGGTCATACCAGACTCCGCCGCAATCCTCCCAGGTTGGGCCCTTCCTTTCTGGAATGTAAAACATTACCGGGGTGACATTGTTATCTGTGTGTATGGGCAGAGAAAGGTTGCGCCCAACATATCCTGATGTGACATGAGCATACAGTTGGGTGAACCCTTGGCCCAGGATCTCATACTGCCAGGCTATGCTGGTGGATGCCTGCTCTTGGTCCAGCCCCAGGAGCCCCAGCTTGGAAATCTGTAGAAATGGATGGCAACCAGTCAGTCCTTTTTGTATGCAGGGGGGCAGAAACCCCCCAGGCTGCAGCACCCTGAAAAAGCAGAGCTCCTCACCTCATACAGCATGCTAAATTGCACTAAGAATATACATACAGCTGCGCTGAGATCACCACCAAGCTGGCCTGCCATATACTCTATCAATCTGCTCAAAGAACCCCAGATTATAGCTGCCATCACCACATAGGCCATGTCATGCTCACATGTAGTTTGCTCTTTGATGGCACTTCTAAAGTTCTGGTAGGGGTACAGAATCTTGTGCATCTCTGGAATTGTATCAAAAAAGAGTATATCGGCAAAGAGTGTGATTTATCTGGGGAGAGGTTAAAAAAAAAGGGAGACAAGTGCGGAAGATTTTAGAACTCTAGAACCCACCCTTTGCCATTGTTGCAGTATACCCAATTTCTGTCCAAACCCCCCCTCCTTGCTTTTTTCACCCCCTCTTTCCTGCCATCTGGTATTTGATGCAATCCTCGCAAATCTCGTTGATGTGGTGGCAAAGCTCGTCACCATAGAGGTTCCTTACCACCATCACAACCACCTCTCTGTATTCATTAATAAAGATATGGTTCTCTTCATCATTAGTTACTCCTACTGGCCAATGGATCCCTTGGTCAAGTACGATTGGCTCTGATTCAAATGTAGACCCCCAAGCCTTGATGATAATGCTGGTACTACTTATGCTGAACATCTTGCCCTTGAATTTCTCTATTTGATCAGATGCCGGACATGGTTGAACTTGGGTAACTTTGAACTCTCCTTTCCAATGGAACTGAGCCCTGATCTGAGGGACTGAGATAAGTATGTAGATGGGTTGCATGCGGACAGGTTGTGTGCAGGTGGGTTGCATGCAGGTGGGTTGCATGCAGGCAGGTTGCATATAGGCGGGTTGTATGTAGGTGGGTTGTATGTGGGTGGGTTGTGTGCGGGTGAGTTGCATGCGGGTGGGTTGCATGCAGGCGGGTTGTGTGCAGGCAGGTTGCATGCAGGCGGGTTGTATGCAGGTGGGTTGCATGTAGGTGTGAGTGTTTTTTTATGGGGAGACTATATAAAAATGAAATTAAATAAAACACAGAGATGGGTATTTCAGAAAAAGAGTATGAGTGAGTGAGTAAGTGAGTGAGTGAGCTGCATGCCAATGAGTTGTATGAGTTGCATGCCAACAAGTTGCATGAGTTACACAAGATTGCTCATGAAGGCTTGCTTCTAATTCTTTTGAGACCTCTACTATATGATGCATTGACTCAACAGCTCAGCCACCAAAGGCATGCCCTGTAACGTCTGCTAGCCTTTCTTCATCTTGACCAGATGTTGTAAATAAAGTCAGCAGATCTCGCCATAGAGCTGTGGACCCTAAGAAAAGCATGAGATGAATTGGGTCATGCTGGGAAAGTTTAAATAAATACAAGTAAACAAGTGGTGGCTGAGTGAGCAACCTATATCTACTATTAGCTGCTCCAAAAAGGCTGCTATATATATAGCTGTGAGGTCTGTGAATTCCAAGGTCCAAAGGGCCACCATGAGTTATTGCTGGAATTCTCCCTCATCTCTGCTATCGCCATTGCCATCACTATTGCCATTGCCACTGCCACTGCCATCACCCCTTTGGCTCTCGATGAGCAGCTTGTGTGCTGTCCATATGAGAAAGAATCTAACATTGTCAGTAGAGAGTGTGTTTCCACCTTGAATACTCCCTCTTTTGATGATTATTGCAGAGTGAAAAATGAGTAGACTGGACCAATGTATGAATTAAGGGCTGTTGTTTTGTTTGCTCATGATGCAGTAAGAAAGAACAAAGAAAAAGAACAAAGAAAAAGAACAAAGAAAAGAACAAAAGAAGAGAGGGAGCAAAAGGAAAGAGTGATGTCACCAAAGTATGGCAGGAAAAAAAAAACAAGAGTGAAATGAATAAAAGAAAGGATGAAGTCACCAAAGATTTCAATCCAGATGGATCAATCCAGATAGACCAATCCAGATAGACCAATCCAGATAGACCAATCTGGATGGATCAATCCAGATAGATCAATCTGGATAGATCAATCTGGATCAATCTAGATCAATCCAGATCAGATCATGAGATCAATCTGAGTTGATTCAAATCTATCACATAATGAATCTGAATTGAATCTCATCCAGATCAACTCCATCCATTTGGAGCACTAAATGCAGTTGATACAGACTACCAAGCAAATCAATGGAATGACAACTGAGTGCCTATAGGAATGCTTACAAATAACCAGAACAACACCCTTCAACAGCTGTTTGCTACCTCAGTAGTACAAGTAGAAACAGTAACCACATTCTTCACAGGAACAGCAGCAGAATTCTGGTGAACCTTGGAACAACACCCAGTAACCTGGGAAGACTGCCCTCAAGTCAATGGACAAGCTCCTGCCAACAATAGACCAAGTTGGGATAACTATGAAGCAGGCCCAGGACTCAAGGCCTTGCTACTGACCAAATTCCGAAATGTAGCCTACATACAAGAAACTTGGAACAAACTGTCCCAGATGAAGTTCCACAAGAATGGTGAAGAGAATCCAGAGACCTTTACTACCAAAATTGATGCCTATCTCAAAATCATTGGACTTACCTACCAGGAGAACAACTTGGCCATCAATGGTATCAGAGCCAACCATTTTTTTACAGCCCTACCAGACTGGCTCACCCAGAAGATTAAAGAACAAGGCCTCTCTCAAGGATGTCCCCACTACTCATAGTGTTTTGCCCAAATACAAAGAAGAGCCTATGAAATCCTTACTGCACAAGCTCTATGAAATCAAGAATACAAGAAGGATAACCAAGATAGGAGGAATCCTACCAGAAGAAATGACTAAAGATATGATCAAAGAAATGACCAAAGGAATCAGCAAAACCCCAGAGGACTCAGACCTCTCACCAAGGATAAAAAGAAGCAACTCTATGAAAAGAGATTGTGCTTCATCTGTAAGAAGGCAGGACACATCTCATTCAAATGCCCTGAGAAGAGAAACAGATCAGTCAAACTCAGTAACCAGAACATTACTGTCATTAGAGAAGGTCCAGGAAAGAAGAACTCTGAAAATGTTATCAAAGTACAGAAGATATGGTACAAGGCTATCATCCCTACTAAGGCCCACCCAACCGATGCTAGATATGACCTCTACAGTAACCAAGATCTCACTATTCCACCAAGTACTAATGCTACAGTATGAACAGGGATTGCAATACAAGCTCCTAAAGGTATATACATCTACCTTGCTGAGCAAAGCAGCCTAGCCAAAGAGTTCAACATTGGGCTAGGAGGAGGAGGAGTTGACTAAGGATTTACTGGTGAAATCCACATCATCTTGCGAAATTTTGGAGACACATCATTTGAAGTCAAAACAGGTCAAAGAATTGCCCAAGTAATTATTGAAGAAATATATCAAGATCTCACTATTGAAGAAGTCTCTGAGCTCCCACAGACAGACCATAGCAAGAAAGGGTTTGGATCAACCAACAAACCTCCCAGTCAAAAGGTCACTACTATGAAGGAAGATGATGAAAACTGATATAAGAGAATTGTAGATGGTTATGCACCATATGGATGATGCCCTCATTCTATTTGAATGTACTGTATGAAACATGTTGGTGAATACCATGTATACCTCTCCAAAGTTTTCAAAATTCAATCTGAGAAGTACTAAGCCCAACAGACTGAGGAACCCAAACAAGACAACCCTCCTTATGAAGGATGGGGAGAAACTGACTTCGAGGAGACTGACAGCAATTGGGACAATAATGAGAATAAAGAGCTCAACACTATCAAGAAGGAGGACAGTTGCATCAAGTTCACAGACTAAGTCCACAGACAGAATGTCAATGTCTTGCTTGATAGCAGTGCTACTGGAAACTATATCAGCACCAAGACTACTAAGAGGATTGGAGCCTGGAGCAGACCAGCTACAGAGAAAAGAAGTATTATCTTTAGTGATGGTAAAACTGTACCATTTACCAAGATCTGCAAAGATCTCTTGCTCAAGATTGGCAAATATTAAGAGAAGTTGGACTTCAGCATTGTAGATCTCCCAGGACAAGACATTATCCTAGAAAAAGCCTGGTTGACCCAACATAACCCAGACATCAACTGGAGAACCAATGAGGTGAACCTGACCCATGAAGGCACCAACCACTAAGGAATTGAAATCATCTTTGCCATTCAAATGAAGAGACTCTCTCAAAAAAAAGGAAACACTTACTTCATCTGCATAGTATAAGAAGTCACTGAAGCTACAGGTAGTCCAATCCCAACAGAAGCTTAAGAACTGTTCAAAGAATTCTAAGATATATTCTAAGATCCCCAAGGACTTCCACCCAAGTACCAAATCCAATACAGAATTGATCTCATTTCAGGATCCAAACCCTCATATAAGAGTATCTATCAACTGGTCCAACCTGAGCTCAAGACCCTCAAGGATGAGTTGACCAAATTACTGGTACAAGGATACATTGAACTCAGCTGCTCTCCATTTGGAGCTCCTATTCTATTTGTCAAGAAGAAGGACAGCTCTCTGCAAATGTGTATTGACTACAGAGCCCTCAACAAGATCACCATCAAGAACCAGTATGCCTTGTCTAGGATTGATGAGTTGCTATACTAAATCTTCAAGGCCAAGACCTTTTCTCTACTAGACTTGTGAAATGACTATCACTAGATTTTCATTGATGAGAAGGACATTGAGAAGACAGCTTTTCGAATACAGTTTGGACACTACCAGTTCCAAGTCATGTCTTTTGGTTTGACTAATATACCAGCAACATTTCAGTATCTGATGAATGACATCTTTGGACCACTCCTCAACATCTGTGTCCTTGTGTATATTGATGATATACTAATCTACAGCAAAATAGTAGAGCTACACTACACCTACCTCAGACAAGTACTGACCCTCCTGCAAGAACACCAGCTCTATGCCAAGATGTACAAATGCAAGTTCTATCAAGACCAGATTGAGTATCTAGGATATATCATCTCTGCTGAAGGTATCAATGTAGACCTCTGAAAGGTATCAGCCCTTAAGAACATTCCTATTCCTACTACCCTCAAGCTACTTCAGTGCTTCTTGGGTATTGCCAGTTACTACTGAAGGTTTATCCAAGGATACTCTGCTATTGCAGTCCCACTGACCAGCCTGGCCCACAAAGGAGTAAATATCAAGACTGAATAGACCTCTAAATTCACCCTGACTATAGACTATCTCAAGAGACTCCTTACTGAGGCTCTAGTGCTATTTGCACCTAACCTTACCAGGCCATTCACTCTGACCACAAATGTCTCTAACATTGCTATTGAGGTAGTACTCAGCCAAGAAGACTGCCCAGTAGCCTACCTCTCCCAACAGCTCAAGCCAGCTGAGACCCAGTATACTATCCATGAGAAGGAACTCCTGGCCATTGTTACTGCACTCCAGGAATAGTGCTATTTCCTCCTAGGACAACTATTTGTAGCCTATACTAATCACCATGCCCTGTAGTATATTCATATACAGCTCATGCTGACCCACAGACAAGTCCGCTGGATGGAAATCATTGCCAACTTTGATATGGAAATTAAGTATATCCCAGGCAAAACCAACCATGTGGCTGATGGTTTCTCCAGATACATAGAAGATGAACTTGTCTTCATGGTCGAAGTAATTGGAGACCTTACTTAGTTGATCAAGGATGGCTACCAGCAGGACAGCCCTCTGATGAAATTCCTTCAATTCTGTCAAGACCCAGAAGCTGAGATTCCAGAGCTCATGAGGCAAATGTCCAAGAGATTCACTTACTATGATAGACTTATCTACTGAGACTATGACAGAGTAGTTGTACCCAACAATGATACTCTGCAACTTAAGATCATGCAGGAGCTCCATGATACTCCTGTAGTAGGACACTTTGGTTTCGAAAAGACCTACAATCTCCTCTCAAGAGAGTTCTACTGGCCAAAGATGACCAAGGATATCAAAGACTTTGTGGCCTCATATGAGATATATCAAAGGTTCAAAAGTAATAATAAGCTACCCACAGGACTCCTGCAATCACTACCAATCCTAAGTCATAACTGGGATCAGATTGCAATGGACTTCATTGTCCAACTCCCCAAGACCAAGACAGGATAGGATGCCATCATGATATTTGTGGACTACCTAAGCAAACAAGCCCATTTTGCACCCACTAAGACCACTGCTACAGTACCAGAGATTGCTGAGATTTTCCTCAATCAAGTATTTAGGCTACATGGCATGCCTAGTACTATTGTATCTGACCAAGATGCTAAGTTCACAAGTAACTTCTGGAAAGCATTTTTCTCTCTTCATAGAACTAAGCTAAAGTTCTCCACTGTCTACCACCCTCAGACTGACAGTCAAACTGAGCAAACCAATAGGACTTTCAAACAAATGCTTAGTATCTTTTGCTGTTACAAACAGAATGATTGGAACAAGTACCTAGTCCATGCCAAGTTTGCCTACAACAACAGTCAGCAAACCTCTATGAAGAAGGCTCCATTCTTCCTGAACCATGGTCAACACCCAAGGACCCTGAGTACTACTGCAAAATCAATAGTTCCAGCAGCCTAAGATCTGGCCGATACCATTTCTGACCTTATGAGAATGATAAGAGATGCTCTCATAGAAGCACAAGACTACCAGATCAAGTATGCAAACTTGAAGTGAAGAGAAGTCTCCTATAATATTGGTGACATAGTTATGCTTAGAACAGATCACTTCCACCCAGACACCCTAGCACAACAACCAGTCAAGAAACTCTGTGCTAGATGAATTGGACCATATAAGATTGTGGAAAAAGTCATTGAAGTTAACTACAAGTTGCAACTTTCTCACAATATCCAAGTACACCCAGTATTCTATATTAGCCAATTGGTGAACTACTATGAGAACCCATTCCCCAAGCATACAGTTCCACCACTACCCCCAATTAGGATCAATGATCATGAGAAATTCGAAATTGAGGAAATACCTGACCACAAGGTCTGCAAATACCCCAAAACAGTCAAGTAGTTCTTCCT
Source organism: Jimgerdemannia flammicorona (assembly GCA_003990745.1). Classification (NCBI taxonomy): domain Eukaryota; kingdom Fungi; phylum Mucoromycota; class Endogonomycetes; order Endogonales; family Endogonaceae; genus Jimgerdemannia; species Jimgerdemannia flammicorona. The sequence goes on along the minus strand of RBNI01004828.1, from coordinate 3,888 downwards.
GATCAAGTGGAAGGGTTACTCCATCCATGATGCTATCTGGGAAAAAGAAGAAGCTCTAAAGAATACATGCGAAGCCCTCCAGGACTACATGGAAACACTTACTCTCCAGTAAAGGAAGGAACTGCAGCTCTAAGAAGTGGAGCACATAGTGAGCAGAAGGATACCATATATTTTATCCAAAATATATATACTAAATATTGCAGAAAAAGGAATACTATGGATAATCAACAAGAAGATACAATGAGCAAAAGACATTCTAGCATAGTACAGTAAAATGCATTTGAACAATTCTATTTCACACTATCTGTATCATCTCTGCTGGATGATGACAGATGCTTCATGTGGAACTTAGGAAAGCCAATAGTATCAAAACCAGTCTAAGTCCATCTATATGACAGATATTGTTACTAAAAATTGCCTCAGATTATAAGAAAGTCTATTTCTGAGAGGTTTAAACCCCTAGCTGTAACAATGGAAGTCCTCACCCTAGACAAGGATGGCCAGTCCTTGCAAATGTGCCAACCAGAAAAAAAAAAAGAGAACCAAGACCTGTTAACCTTGTATAACTAAAACCACAAGTGATGATATCTCTGAGATCAAGACTTTTTCTCATGTGACCCACATATATCCTGCTTACAGCAAAAGGTCATATATTTTGCAGGAAAGTATAATGAAAGGAAGGTCACACCAGACAGATGAATAAGTATAAATACCCAAGGTAAGAATACTCTGCAACTCTTATCCCTCTCCTCTCATAAAGAAAAGACAAGATAAGAATGCCTGCTAGCCACCAAACTGCCTGCTGTAGCCAGCCTCTCTCAAGCCAGGTTGACTGCCTTTTTAGATATATCCAGGTTACTATCCAAGGAAGGAACTGCCACTCTGAGGCCCTTAACCTCTCCAGCCAGGATCTATGATACTATGTCCTCAACTACTGTGAAGTCATTGAAAGGGCCTACCTTGCCACCAGCTGTCTAGAGATCTGGCATGAATACGAAATCGGCCATCAACTCCTCCAATGAGTGAAGGATCTACCCACTGACCAAGTCTCAGACTGGACCCACTTAGACAGGCACAAGCAAAGACTTGCCAAGAAGGTCTATCAAATCATATGCCATGCACCCTTTGCAATCCCCAACCTCAACTATATCTAACTGAAGGATATTCAGAACCTCTTTTTCCCTAAGGTTGATGAACTAGAGATCAAGGTAGCCCAAGAAGCCAACTCCTGGATCACTCTCAGGTCTACTGACTATAAACCCTACTGGAGCCTCCTCCTAGATGATAATCCAGACCAATGGTTCTAAGGCCTCTCTGACCTCTTTGAAGGACCGCCTATCTGAATAGATATCCCCAGGCATGAGGATCAAGAACCCTACTTGGATGGCCCCAACTACATCAGATGGTGAACCCCTATACCAGCACCTATCCCAATGTAAGAACCATTTGCAAATCTCATTGACTTCTCCATCCTGGACAGTGAGCCATCAGCAACCACTCTTTCTGCCACTGAAGAAGATGGTAACAACCCTGAGGAAGACTCCCCACCTTTCTCTCCCCTGGTTCTTAATTTTTGAATCAATGAGAATATTGATTTCTAAGGAGAGAAGGATGTAATAGAATGAACAGATGAGATGTGATGAATGATTACATAACCTGCCAAGTGATGATGTCATTATACAAACAAAGTGCAACATATGAATAATGAACGATGAATGAACAAATAATGTGGAACAACACAGAAAACAATATCCAGCTTACCCCCAACAACTGGCACTACAGCAACAGTTACTATAGCAGCTGATCATTGTCTAGTAATTGAGGTCCTGATCACAAAGTGTTTTTACCAAAAACCACCTGACAAAGGTTGTGATCACAAACCTCATTATAGTTACCAAATTAGTCACTCATACTTAGTCAGAAATCATGGACCAACTTGTATAAATACCCCCCAGTTTCTATTTGAAATAAAGCAGTTTTAGTTCAGTCCTTGATATAAGAATCAAGTCTCCCCACATATATACATTTCCCTGAGTCTTAGTAATGACACCTAAGTGACTCTAGTGTTTCTGACTAAACTCCAGAAGCCTAGCTAACTTCTGCCAGAACTGAGACCAGTATATAAATCTCCAAAGACTTAAGTAAACCCATTGAACTTAAATTCCAAGATAAATTCAGTCTGTGCACAGCAAAGAACAAGACCCTTGAAATAGGACAAAAGAGAAAGACCTTTGAAATAGAAGGCACTACCACTATACCTACTTATAAGTGAGTGCTTCCTCAAACTGAAGGCTTCTTGGTATACATAGTATACTAAGTCTCTAAGTAATAGTCTACTTCTCTAATTATCCAAAGGATAAGAGAGGGGTAGAAGTGAGAGTTATTATACATTCAGTCTTCATGTTTACTCCTTTGCAGACCAGACTAGTTAGTGGGGCTACAATAGTAAAGTATCCTTTGATAAACCTTTGATAGTAATCAGCAATATCCAGAAAGTACTAGAGTAGCTTAAGGATAGTAGAGATAAGAATATCCTTGAGGGCTGAAATCTTTCAGAAGTTTATATTAATACCTTCAGTAGAGATAATATGTCCTAAATATTCAATCTGGTCTTGATAGAACTTATACTTGCTCATCTTAGTATAGAGATAGTGTTCTCATAGAAGGGTCAGTACCTGTCTAAGGTGGGTATAGTATAACTCTACTGTTTCACTGTAAATTAGTATATTATCAATATATACAAGGATATAGATATTGAGGAGTAGTCCAAAGATGTCATTTATCAGATACTGAAATATTGCTGGTATATTGGTCAAACCAAAAGATATGACTCAGAACTAGTAGTATCCAAACTGCATTCAAAAAGCTATCTTTTCAATGTTTTTCTCATCAATGAGAATTTGGTAGTAGCTATTTCATAAATCTAATAGAGAAAAGGTCTTGGTCTTGAAGATTTAGTATAATAACTTATCAATCCTAGGCAGAGCATACTAGTTCTTAATAGTGATCTTGTTGAGGCTCTGTAGTTAATATATATTTACAGAGAGCCATCCTTCCAGTGCGCTCCTTTCTCCGCTACCTTACCGGTCACAAGGTTTGGTAGGCAACCTTCCGAGTCCCCTTTCCCCTATTATTACCCCCTCTACCTCGGGTTGGTTTGCTGTGCCTGCATGGGCATGGTGGGAGGAGGGCAATGGTGATGAGTTGCCCCTTTATCGGTGTCCAATCGGTGTCTTCTTCACTTTTTCACGGTTTCTGGTGCCTCTGGCTGCGTCTGGGGTGTACCCGTTTTGGTGTGGCGCTTTCTTCCTTTTGCTGTCGTCAACAAGGTGTCATCTCTGGTGTGTCACGGGCTACGTAGGGTATCAGCCGACCTTGGGCGTCAAGTGCCAGTGTAGGTTACCTGCAGGTTATTCGGTACCTGTGGTGGGGCCCTCTGAGCTTTGGCGAGCTTCCCGGCGAGCGCGGCACTGGCGTAGGTGACTGCTTTTCGGGTGGAGTCGGGATGGGAGGGGAGATGGCCGTCACAGATAGGAAGAAGGGCGATTACGGTGGACCAGTAGGGTGCCAGGCTGGGGGCGGTCATCGGGGCTGGGGCGGGTGCTGCTTCGGTGGGGCCTTTTGATTGGTGCGGCGCGGTTAGGTGGTAGGTGACACTCTCGGCTTCTTTTGGCGGGTAGCGGGGTGAGGCCCCAGTCGTCAGGGGGGGTCGGGGGGCCCGAGGCTACCCATTTTAGGCGTCTTGGCTGCACTCAACTGGAACCGGGAGCTGACATGGCAACGTGATCGAGGCCCGCAGGCTTGAGTAGTGGGGTATTGGGGGTTTCCTCCCACCTCACATGTAAGTCCTCTACTCACCTCATCTGGGAGAACCAGGCCCTACCCACC
>RBNI01004827.1:0-13406 GCA_003990745.1 Jimgerdemannia flammicorona | reverse complement strand
AAAAGTGAGCCATTATATGCTGTGTTGCACCCGAATCCATGAGTCAGATCTCTTCGCTGTATGCATAAGTGCTGTTCGGCATATAGCTTACATTTGCGCTCATGCCAACGTTGACGTCACCATTTTTTGCTGTCTGAAAAGTATTTTGTTGATCAGGATTTGTAGATGTTGAACTGGTGGAATTGCATCTACAACTGGCATTGGTAGAACTGGCGGTTGGTTCCAAATTTCCTCCTATTTCAATGGTTTCTGCATATGGATAGGTCACCGCTTCTGTGAAGAATAGACCTCTGCCACCGCTGTTTTCATTGTTGACGTCCACCATGTTTGCCTGCCATTGTCCTTGCTGTTGGTCACCCTTTTCCTTCTTCTTGCGGTTGCAGTCCTGCTCACAATGTCCATGCTTATTACAGTAAAAGCATTTACCGTCGAATTTCTCACATTGCTGGCCTCGACCTTTGTTCGGCTTGCCTTTGCTTCGTCCATGTACTCCGCTGTAGAATGCTTTCTTGTTGTATTCCTCATTGGCATTGTTGCTGCCTAGCCTTGTTTCCTCATTTAAAAGGCTTGTGATGACATGCTTATAATCTGATAATCTGCTGGATTCCCTCATAGCAGCAACAACTACATTATATACTTCGGGAAGGCCTCGTATAAGAGCCAGGACCTTGTTTTCATCCTTGATGGTGTCCGCCAGCATAGATGTAAGGGAATTCACTTGATTTGCCAGCTCGTCGACTCGATTGGCATAGTCCCGGATGCTCTCCTTGGACTTAATTCGAAGATTGAATAGTTGCGCCTTTAAGGGGAATCTGTTTGACATGGATGCCCGTTGATGGTGATTGCGTAAAATCTCCCAGGCTTCATTTGCCATCGTAGTATTGATTACTAGCTTCATTTGCACATTTGAAAGGGTGAACATAATCTCCCTTAGCACTTTGCGATCTTTCGCAGCATCATATGTCATTACTTGTGCCTGTGGCTTCTAGTAGTCCTCCAAACCACATTCTTCTAGGAGATTCTTCATATGGTATGCCCATATGGCGTAGTCCTTACTGTTAAAGACAGGAATCATCCTCTTTACCATTGATGTTGGCACCACTACCGGAATGTTCATTGTCATGAAAGCAAAACCCATTCCGGCTGTGTTTGTGTTCATGTTACCAGAACTTGGTGGTGCACTGCTAGCACTGCTTGAACTAGTAGCCATTGTATAGCATAGTGTAGCATATGTGTAAGAGGGGTGTATAGCCGCTAACCGGGGCTCATAACCTTTGTTGTGAAATACTTGGAATGGAGGGAGAAGCAAACTGTTTATTGCTAATTCTTACATGCTTTTACATATCACCATTAGTGATGTTTACATGATGACGTAGTCAAGGAAGGCTGCGCCACCATATATTGAGTTGTAACCTATATATTTCAATACTTCTAAACATCCAGACCACTACTATAGACTACTGTATATCTCTCTCTATCAGTCTGGTCTAATAACACATTCTATACAATATTAAAGTCTCTATCTAGCATATCTATACCAGCTTTGGTAAGTATGCCAAACTTCTAAAGTCTACTCAGTCACTCTACTTAGTTACCCCTAACTACTGGGCAATAGTAAGAGTCAACTACTATTAGCTCTCATCCTGGCCTTTACCACTCTCCCCAAACCAAGCAGTCTCTCTATCTCCCTACCTCACACAGTTTCTCTATATCTTTCTGTACCAGCATCTCCAGTTTAACTCTCCAAACTACTATACCACATTCTCTCATCTACTTTCACCTATCTAAATCCTTTTTATAATATATATCCTATAATAGAAACATATCTGCCTCCAAACTCTTCAGCCAAGTAAAAATGTTTTGACTTCTTAAAAAGTTCCTCAGATCATTCACATTCAGCAAAAAAATGTTATTTATACTGTTTATAGAAAAAATATTATTAAGTTACAGTCTCATCCCCTTTATAATTCTATACTTATCTCTTTGAGCTAAGTTTAGACAATATTCCACAATCACTTTCTACTTCTCAATCTTCTTAGTATTCAATTTAGCCAGTATCTCAGCAATCATCTCATTATCCTTGATCTCTAACTTCTTTTTGTACTTCTTTTTTTTTTTTTTTTTTTTTTTTTCTTTGTTTTTGTTTTTTTTTATAGTTACTTGGACTTTGCTATTTATTACCAGTCTATTAAATATAAATACAGTACCCCAGCCTACCACTCTATCCCCTACCCAATCCCCATAGGGGGGTCTCCTCCCTATAATCTCATACTTGAAAACTATCTTACCATCTACTACTTCAACTCTCTCTTCACTCTGCCCACAGATCTTCTCCACTAAGTGGTACTACTGACCCCCCTGTAGACCCCATCCCAGCCACTAACTCATCAAGATATCTACTATCAACTCTTTTCATCTTACTAGTTACTCTCTCAAACTCAATCACCTCTCCTCCTCAAAAACAAACAGCTAATATCCAGCCAGCCCACACATACAGCCAAGCCCACCCAACCATGAGTCACTCATTTCCAATCCCCACCACTAATTTATCTCTCAAGTCTCCCCATCTATCTTGCTCATCAACCCCCCTCCTCACTACTCCCAGTTAAGTCACAACTACTAACCAAAAATCTCCAAGTACCTTACACTCTTTAAGCCAATATTCAGGTATCTGTATAAATACTCCTTTCTGTCCTACATTATAACACTCCTCACACTCAAATTGTCCCCTCTCTATAAGGTGGCATAAGTGAAAGTTAAGCATAACATTTCTTCTCAGCAAATACCACTATATCACTCAGAACTTAGGTGGTATCCAATACTACACCTCAGCACTCAAAATCTGGATTTCATTCCAATCTCACTCCTCTCCAATATCTGCTATCTGCCAGCCATTAGGCCATATATTCTGTTCTAACCCTCTCTGGTACTCTACTTTATTACCAATATTAAAGTCAACCAGTAGATTACCCCCCAACAATATATGGTCTCATCCATATTGCTAGACCCCATTGCATCTCTTTCACAGCTCTCTGCCAGCAAAGACCAATGTGGTGTACCCCATCAACTACCCCCCACCAGAAGCCCTTATTCTACATGTGCCTACTACTCTTAAGCCCAACCAAGAACAAAAGATCTCTAGATAAGTCCCTTGGTAAAAACCTCATTTCCCAGACCTTTTGTATCAGAGGTATCCAGCCCCTCCCCCTCAGTTCCACAGCTCTCTTCAGCCACCATACTCACAGACAATAAAGCCTTTTCAGAAAGTCAACTAGCCTAAGACATCCTCTCTCCACTGATAATGACAGAATCTCCCAGCTAATCTGACTCCTTCTCCTACCCCAAATCCAGTCTTTGGCTAGCTTCAAAAGTCTCTTCATCACTCAGGCCAGAAAGTCTAAGTAATATGCCAAATATCACAGCTTCAGAAGCCAGTTAATATTTAGAATTGAAATACAGTCTCCAAAGAGATGTGGCAGTCTCTCCAGCTCTACAGGGCCTTTCTCCAAATAGCAACTCTCTGCTCCCACCAAGTTCTAGGCAGAACAGATTCATAGATAGAGAGGAAAATATCTAAGTATCATACAGTATCCACAGCAGAGACAATTGTTCCAATGATATCCCCTCCTACCAGACCATTGTCTAACACTATCATTTTACACTTGTGCCAGTTGAGTTTCACCCTGCCTCATACCACTCTACTGTTTTCTGAAGGGCTCTCACATCAGCAATTGACCTAAGGCCCACTACCATATCATCTACAAAGGCTCCAATCTTTCAGACAATTCCAAACATTTAGTACCCTACCACTTTGTGCCAAATTCTATCTATCAATAGCTATAAGAACAAAGTATACAAAATAGGAGACAGTGGGTCCCTCTGGGGTATACCTCTATCTAGAGAGAATACTACTCTCAAATGATCATTATACATAAGTACTGCCCTACTCTCTTCCAGTAGACTGATCATTAACTCTCAGATCAGCTGGGGGACTCTAATTATATCCAGTACCCCTACCAACCAGACCTGCCAGATGCAGTCATAGGCCTTCTCCTGATCCAGGAAGACCAATCCCCCATCCAGTCTGCAGGCTTGAGTCTCCTCAATAATACTATGAACTCAAGCTATACTATTCCTGATGAGCCAGCCCCTATCAAAGCTCCACTGCTCCTCACCTAAGACTTATAGAGCTACCTTCTGCAGCCTTGCCATAACTACCTTGGTGACCATCTTTCTGTCTATGTTCAGGAGCATAATCAGTCACCAGTTCTTCCAATCCTCTCTCCTGCCCTTGTCCTTTTTTTTTTTTTTTTTTTTTTTTTTTTTTTTTTTTTTTTTTTTTTTTATAGTCACTTGAACTCCACTTTCCTTTATTATTAATACCCATCTATCCCATATAAATACAGCGATCCCACCCCCTATCTGATCCCCCTAGGGGGACCTCCCCCGCCTACCCCTTCCTGATGAAAGACCACTTTATCTAACACTATCGCCACCCTCCCACCACTCTGCTTACAGATCCTTACCACCAAACTGCAATGTCGTCCCCCCTGAGGACTCCAACCCACCCACCATCCGGTCAGCAGATCCCCCAACAGCCCCTCCCACCTTAACACCTTCTCCCGCAGCCCCAACCACTGCCCCTCCTCAAATACAAAGAGCCAATGTCTCGCCAGTCCCACCCAAACTGCTAAAACCCATCCTACAGTGAGCCAACTATCACCCACTCTACCCACAAGCCAAGATTGCAAGTCCTCCCAGCAACCCCCCTCCCCTACCAGCCTATGCCCCACACCCAGTCTATCCCCTATTTCAGCCCAAAATTCCCCCAAAACCTCACACTCTCCAAGCCAATGTTCTGGCATCTGTACATGACCCCCAGCTTGCCCAACATCATAACACTCCTCACAGTCGAATTGTCCACCATCTACCAAATGCCCCATGCAGAAATTCAGTATGACATTCCTCTGTAACATTCTCCACCATACTACCCAGAACTTAGGAGGAAGCCACCTCTGGACCACTGCACTCCAAGACCAGATACCAGCCCAGTCCCACTCCTCGCCGATCCCTGCCACCTGCCAGCCACTCAGCCAAAGATCCTGGCCAAGCCCCTGCTGAACTCTACTCCCTTCCCAATATCGAATATAGCAAGTGGAGCACCCCCCAGGAGCAGTCTATCCCAATGCCACATATTAGGACTCTACACTGCCTCCCCCTCATTGCCTTGCCAGCGCAGGCCAATTTGGTGTACTCCATCAGCCACTCCCCACCAAAAGCCCTTGAACTGTATCCTCTGAACTCTATTCAGCCCCACCAAAGAGAGCAGATCTCTGGAGGACTCTCAAGGGGATGTTCACATCTCCCATACCTTCTGCAGCAGAGGCACCCAACCTCCACCCTGTAGTTCCACAGCTCTCTTCAACCACCAGGCTCGCAAGCAGTGCAGCCTCTTAGCAAAGTCCACCAGGCCAAGACCTCCCCTAACTACTGGCCTTGCAAGAGTATCCCAACTGACCTGGGACCTCCTCCCTGCCCAAATCCAATCCCTAGCCACCTTCTTCAGCTTCTTCACCACCCACTCCTGCCCTTGTCCATATATAGCAGTGCTACCAACTTCAGATCCTGCTCTCCCACCCACTTTTCTGACCATAATATCAAGTTGCAGAGTACTGTCATATCTCCCAGCACCTCAGAGACTCTCACCATCTTCTTTCAGAAGTCCCAGAGCAGACTATCCTCATCTAGTACAGTGCTTAGTGATGTTACAGCAAGAATCTAGAGAATTTTCTCCTTCTGAACTTATAATACCAAATCACCTAGCCCATCTACTTGTGGTGGATACCACTCCTCTAAAGTGTTTTTGATGGTAGCCACATTGCTTCTCACTCCATAAACTACTCCACCTCTCCTTCAGCAATTCCAAAATGTTTTGTAAGCCATGCACCAGTAGCCCATCAGAATCCAGTACTCACTCCCACTGTTGCATCACCTTCTTTATCTGCAGGAGTCTCAAAAGGTACTCAGAGGGCCTCTCTCTCGCCTCTAGCCTCTGCTAGTATAGTTATACAGCTATTTCTTACACATGGGTCTCCTCCTTCTCCTTCAATATCTGTTGTAGCTCAGCAACCTTCAGTCTTGCTCACAGTAGCCTCCAATCCTCAACCCCCTCCAGGTCAAGAGATCTGCCAAATTCTCCTGAAGCTGTACTAATCTAGCATATGTCCAGACCACTCTTCTTTGCTACTGTCTCCCAGTCACCTTACTGGCTTCACCCCAATAATTCCTCATAGCCTCCTTTAACCTCACCCACCAAATATCCACAGAGATGCTCTCACAAACCCAACTATCCACTTTCCACTCAATCTCCTTAGCCCAAGTATCTCACAACTCCTTCTCAGCTAATAGAGAGGAATTGAGGCACCAATGTCCAGACCCATCCCCACTTTCTCCAAACTAAGCATATCCTAACAAATCCAAGTAGTCTGATTATAGATACTACTCAACCTTCAGAGACTTCTAGATATCTATATTCTAACAATTGGCTGTCAGTACTCAGTCTATCCTAGTCTCAAGTCTATCCACCCATTGGGTATAGACCCTTCTATCTCCCCACATTGCTTGACCAGTATTCATAAAAGATCCAAATTGCTTCACTTTCTCCTAACCTTCTAGGCCACCACTCCTGCCTCCAGCATTTCTTCCATTATCTGTCCTGTCTATTTACACTGAATGCACTATATTGAAGTCTCCTCCCAGCATATTTACTCCAGCCTCCACAAGTGCTCCACTATCCAGAAGATCTGCAATCCACTCCACACACTCACCTCTAACAACAGGGCAGTAGCAAGATCTAATCATAATTAGCTCCCACCCTGATCAATGTCATTCTCCCCAAACTAATCAATTTTCCCAATTCCTGCTGTCACATATTTTGTCCTGTCCTTTCCACACCAGTAGCCCAACCTTGCCCATCTACACAGCTGCCCTTCTTCATTCTCTCATCTACTCCTATTGATCTAGATCCTCCTCACATCATTTATCCTGTAGAAGAAAAAGATCAGTTTCTAATTCTTTTAGCTAAGTAAAATGTTGTATCATCTTTGAGCACCCCTCAAGCTATTCATGTTCAATGAAAATATGTTGGTTATACTGTTCATGAGAAATAATGTTAAAATAGTCATATTCTCTTCACAACTCCATATTCCTCTCCTCTCTAGCCAAGTCCAATCTATGTTCTGTAGTAGCCTCTACCCCCTTGACCTGCTTAGCCTCTAGTCTAATCAGTAGTTTGTCCATTACTACATTATCATTCAACTCCATCTCCTCTTGGTACTCCAGGCAAGCCTCCTGTCAGATCTCCAGCCTATGCCACTATTTCTACCAACAGACTGCCCTCTTCCTAGCAGCCACCACTATCTCAGCCTCTCCTGCCTTGTCCACCTCATAGTCTTTCTCATCCAGAAAAACAGCCAACACCTCTGTCACCAAGGCCTCTACAACATCCATCTCTTACAGTATCCTCTCCCAGTACTCTATACTGATAACTTGTAAATCCACATCTTCCAACTCCTCAGCCACTAAGTTGTTCATCACCTGACATATCTACTGCAAGTCCCCAATCTTCTTGCCCCCAGGAGTTGCCAGTCAGCCAGTCACCAGCATCACTGTGTCTACCACAGCACTTGCAGACTCATCTCACTCCTCCTCAGGAATATCCACCAGCTCATCCTCTCCAACCTCCACCACCCACCCTCTACTCACCATCTCAGGTACTTCAAATCTAACACATTGAGTCTCCATCATCTCCACATTCTTCCCAGCTCTCTACTGTGTAGCTCCAGACCTCCTTCTCAAATCCTTGCTCTCCTCCCATATCTCCGGCATGCCATCATCATAGAGAGCCTGGTCTCTTGCCTCTTGGCTCCCATCCACAGTCTTTATACTCCTCTCCACCTCAATATCTGCCCAGACACTCTCCTGAGTACCCCCTATAGCACCCTCAGAGCTGGGTGCCACCTTCACCCTCATCTTCTCCTTCAAACTAGCCAGCAACTCCATCTGCTACTTCTGCCCCTGTGCCCTCTCCCATTGCCTCTTATCTACTCTAATATACTTCTCATCCATTACTTCCAAGTGAGTTGAATCTACATATATCTGCCATATCTTAGCTCAGCACTCCATTACTTCACTGAGCTCCCCCAGCACCTCCACCAGATCCTTCTTCTCATCTACACTCTCTTTCACTCTTGTCACCTTGCAGATAAATACCCCCCACATCAGTACTGAGAGCCAGTCCCTCAGCTTCCCCATAGTCTCCCTCTCAGCCAACCTGAGTCTGATATCCACATCTCTTATCCTGAATGAGATCCTCTCTCTGACCTGGAAGCTGATATAAACTACCTCACTATACTCCACCATAACCTCCTTCACCCTCCTCCTCATCTCAACCATCATCACTATAGATACTCTCTTCATCAGTAACTAATCCACTCTGGGGTTCCACCTCAAACAGCGAGCCATTGGAACTACAATCTCACCTATAGTCAGCCCTGTCTTTATCACCTCTTCCAAGAGAGTAGCCTCCTCAAAGCCCACCTCCACCCCCTCAAGCTCCTTTAGGAACTTTACTGAGACTGCTCTAGCCATCTGCTTTGAGATCAGCTCCAGAACCATCCTTGCCATCACCACTAAGCCCTGGAAGCACAATGTGACTGCAAACTTCAAGATGGACTTCTTGAGTAATGGGGCTACCACCAGGCTCATTATACTATCAGCCAGATCCCTTTGCCCCTGTCTGTCCCCCTGTATAGTGCTACCATCAACCATTACATCTCTTTTTTTTTTCTGATCCCCCATCACACTCCTATCTACAGTTACTCCAATGCCTCCAGCCATAGTCCCACCTGCCCCTATGCTTGCTCCCATCAGCAAAGAGTCTCCTGCTCTCCTCAAGCTAGCCTTGTCTTTACCCTCAGCTCTGCCAGCTTGAGCACCTGCTGGCTATCTACTCTCCTTCACCTTGTCAGTGAAACTTAGGGGCCCAGATCCTCCCCCATTTCCACTCAACACTGATTGCCCTCCAGAGCCCTCCCCCTCCTTCATACTTCCAAAAGAGCCCATCCCCAGATCATAACCCCTCCCCATATATTATCAGCCAAATGCCCCAGATCCTCCTGACTCAGCACATCTGTCAGAACTCTTGCTCAATGATATTTTACTAGTATAGTTTCTCTGAGTTGTGTTAAAAAGTATTGTCTGAAGTTTTGTATAATACAAATTGTATTAGAGAAAGGTGCTGTCTTTTTGTACTCCTTGCACACTGTCTGCCAGATCTGCAATCTATGTCTCTATCTTTATCAGCAAGCAGTATACTCTCTAGCAGCTAATGCCAATTTAGCCTCTCTTGCAGCATCAACCTCATAACCTTCTTTCTTTAAAAACACTACTAAAACATCTACTATTAGCTTCTCAACTACTCCTTACCCCTCAATACCCTTGATCAGTACTTCTTACTGACAATATATAAGTCTACCTTCCCAACTCCTTTGCTGCCAACTCATTTATCATTATATACATCTATCACAAATTATCAATATACTTCTCATCTAGAGTTATAGACCTCCTCTTAGTTAACAGTGTAGCACTAGTACCAGTACTCATAGACTCATCCCACTCCTCCTCATTCATCTCTCTCTTAGTTATATCTGATATCCTAAATTAGACCCTATGTATGACCCTCATCTCTATATCATCTCTCATCCTTCTTTCTTGAGCTTTGGCTCTCACTACATAATCCTCTTCCTCCTCTCAGACCTTGAGTATATTATCCTTATAGAGGCTCTGACTTCTCACCTCTCTGCTCTCTATCATACTCTCTGTTTTCTCCACTATATGATCTCCTACTCAATCACTTGCCTTCACACTTTCTGAAATCTCTCCAGCTCTATTTAATGATCTCTTCTTCAAACCCACCAGTAGATCTCTCTGCTTCTTTCTCTCCTAAGCCTGCTTCCACATTACCTTATCTATATAGATCTGCTTACTATTGACTATCTCTAAATATATTGATACTATATAGGTTTACTATATTACTGCATAATATTCCACTGCCCCACTAAGTTCCTCCAGTGTCTTCAGCAGATCCTCTTTCTCTTTTTTACTCTCTTTTATCTTTTTCACCTTACAAATAAAAGTACTCTACATCAGTACTAAAGGTCAGTCTCTAGTCTTCTCTGTGACCTCCTTTTCAGCAATTTGGAGCCAGATATCTATATCTCCTGTCCTGATCAAGATCTCTTCTCAGACTCAAAATTCAACATCTACTACTTTGTCATATTCTCTCATAATCTCTTCTATCTTTCTTCTTATCTCAATAGCTATTATATAGAAACTCCTTTTATTAGAAGTTGAATCATCCTTGGATCTCACCTCAGAAAATGAGCTATCAGTACTACTATTTTATCAATCAACAACCCAGTCTACAAGACCTTCTCTAATGACCCTATCTTCTCAAACTCTATCTCAACCTCCTCCTATCTATATAGAAACTTCACTGATACTGTCCAGTTATCTGGTTTATAATTATATCCAAGACTATCTTGGCTGTCACTAATAGTCCCTAGAAGCACAAAGTGCAAGCAAATTCGGAAATCAATCTTTTGAGTAATAAAGTCACTATTAGTCTCATTTTGCTATCTATTAGGTCCCCCTTTTCAGTATACCCCACTTGCTCAGCCTTACTATCAGTAGTCACATCTAGATTTCTATTCAGATCCTCTATTATACTACTATTAGTATTCACTTCTCAGTCTCTAGTAATAGCACTCCTAGTCCTTATGTCTACCCTATCAGACAGTACTCCTCAGCCCTTTCAGTATTTGACTTCCTCTTCTCCTACTATCTATCGTTAGTATCTCTATACCAGCCTCCTGCCTTCATCTTCTCTATGAAGCTCATTGAGTCTACTGATCAATCTCTGTTGTTAACTTCCACCAACCTCCTTCTGATTACTAGCACTATCAAGAACTTCATCTCCATACTATACTCTTACCCAAAATATTGCCTGCTGAATGTCCTAGGTCTATTCAATCTAGTATGCTGATCAGATCACTTGTTTATTACTATATTCCTAGTATGTTTCTCTAATAAACTATTTAAAAAAGTATTGTAAAGTTTGTGTTATACATATGAATATTAGCAGAAAAAGATATCTAAAGTCCTCCTCTACTATTATCTTCTTTAATATCTAATTACTCCATTCTAGAGACTCTATTTCATTTTGAGAAACAGAACTTCAATATAATAAATAATGTTTAAGTATATAGATATAATCATTCTCTTGAGTCATTTAGAGAGAACTGAGCATGGGTCAGAGCTGTAATATTTAATTTATAGAGAGTGTAGAGTCTCTCTGCAGCAATGGTGTTCTTCAGGACAGACCAGTAGTATTGTAGATCTATATCTATTCTGGGGCTGAGAGATCTTATAGTAATTGGCCAATTGTATAGTAGGTCTGCAGTTGGTAGACCTATAGTAGACATTTTGCTAAGGTGAGGTTTTTTTTATATATATCTAGATCTATTGAAGGCAGGTTCTATTGATTTCTTGAAACTAAGACAAGAGAACTGATAAAACTTAGAAGGAGCTGAGGATAAAGATCTGGAGATAGATATCAATCCTTTAGTTTATAGTATAGATAGTAATTACAAAATATTTTTTGAGTCCTGGTGAGTCCTAGTTAGTTCTTAGGTCTACTGCTAGAACTAATTAGGACTTACTTAGAAACCAGAACTCTAGGTCTAAAAATCTAGACTAAAAGCCCAAACTCTAGATAAAAAGCCTGAACTTAGAACTAAAAGTCAGAATACTGGACTAAAAGCTAAGACTTCAGAATAAAATCCAAAATTGAAAACTATAGTAGGACTGATAATTAGACTTTTCCAGAACTCTTATTAGGACTTATTTAGAACATATTTTATTATAATGAAATTATCCTCTAAACTACTTCTTTGTACAAATTATTTTAAGAAATACTATATGTTAGTATATGTAATTTATTATAGTATTAGTATATATCTATTCTAGAAACATTATATATTAGTATATATCTATCTCAGAAATATTACCTATGTATTAGTACATATTTGCTCTTGAAATTAGTCTCAGAGAACTTGACCTCAGAAAAGATAAGTGCAAAATTTTTAATTATTTGTTCTTTTATATAGCTATAGATAAGTAATGGCTGGTATTTGAGCTATGCGTAAATATAATCAATATTAGTCTGAGGTCGTAGTGTTTGCAAAAATTTAAATATGAAAATATCTGTAAACATAACTTACCTATTTATATAGTTTCTGGAAATTATTATCCTTCTTCAATAAATAGATGTCATTTATAATATGGAAAATAACTTCTGTTTTGATATTGTCCATAGGTTTCAGTAAGAGGGTATTAAGGGTCAGATAGTTAGTAATAGTATGAATTATTCTCTCTTAGATATCAGAGAAAATTCTGAATATTATTTATATATCTGTAATATTACTATACAAGTAGAGAGAGAGATATTATTAGTTTTTCTGGAACTGAAAACTGCAAGCTATCAGATACTAGAAATGGCTCATAAATAAATAGTTACAGTTTACCACTCTTCTAGTTATTTGATATTAAATTACTATCTTTTATTTTTCATTTATTAAAAAGTGATCATTTTCTTTCATAGTTCCAATACTTATTTTAAAAGCTTTTCTTCCTCTTTGCTAATACTTATATCATTTATCACAAAGTGTGTTCTCTTCTAGGTCTACTTGCAAATCTCAACATTACTATTATAATTATCTTTGGAGAGAGAATCTTCATCACCCTCATCTTTCTGATCACTATTATTACTCTGGTAGATATTACTATACTTAGAGTCACCATTATCCTCAGTATCAATATTCACAATATTATTCTGGAGATTAATTCTCCCCTTCTCTTATTTTTCTCTAGGAATCATATTATTATTACCTTGTCTCTTTTGTAAGAACTTGAAAGCTATATTATTAGCATTATTATCATTCTGATTATCTTCATAGCTGTTATCATTATATGTATCACTGCTATTATCCTGAGAATTCATTTTCACTCTCTCTTTTCTTCCTCTAGAAATTATAATATTGATGGCTTATCCTTTTTTAGATGACTTGGAAGCTGTTTTGTCAGAATTCTGATTGTCCTCATAGCTATCATAATTATATATATATATATTGATATTATGATTGATGTTATTATTTTGAGAATTAATTTTCCCTCTTTTTTATCTTCTCTCTAAGGTCATATTGATATTGCCTTATCTTTTTTTTTTTTTTTTTTTTTTTTTTTTTTTTTTTTTTTTTTTTTTTTTTTTTTTTTTTTTTTTTTTTTTT
>RBNI01004826.1:0-13407 GCA_003990745.1 Jimgerdemannia flammicorona | reverse complement strand
AAAAAAAAAAAAAAAAAAAAAAAAAAAAAAAAAAATTTCCGGCATGCATGGGCTCTGACCCTTCCGTCATTGGTGATCTCGGCGTCCTTCATTTGGCAATTTTTTTTTTTTTTTTAAAAAAAGACGTCCACCCAGTTTTCGGCGTGGAGGCCACCCATTATCGGCATGGAGCAACAAAACTCCTTTTTATAACGAATCTTCACAAACCCATAGAGGCTGGTTATCGTAAAGAGTATGATTATTAAACACATATCAGAACCACTCATCAAACAATAGAGGCAAGGCAGATTTTTCCAAACACATATTGGTGAATGATAAACCGAGACGGTAAGGCTTTCCGAACAATAACATGGTAAAAGCGCCACACCACCAACACCATGGGTGGCTTAGCCCACAAGATGGAATGATCGGCATGTCCTAAATCGGGCAGGGCCAAGTTTTCGGGTTTTACGCCAGGTGAAACACGCTATGAGGTCAAGGAGTACCCGGACGAAGTGTCCTCGAGGAAGTGCGGGCCTGTAGGGTTAGGAACCCTCAAGTATTTGTTGGCCGATAAGCTGAAATGTAGTACAGATAGTGGGCTCCCGGCAAGAGTAATAAAATCAGTCTTGAAATCTGGAATAAGTGCCAGGATATGAGATCCAAGGAATTCACGTATGACAGGTCGCTTTTCAAGCCTCCCCGGTGGAACCACGACGCTTTTCTTAGCAAAATCCTTAGCAAACCCGTCCTTCTACAAACCGCCCCTTATGCCGCCCAAATCCCGTCCCTTTATTATCAATTTTACGGTGAACCAGATCCTTGGCTGACTTTCTCAAAAGCCCAAAAACTCGTCGACCCATGGGGCTCAACCCAAACCTTGTCTCACGGGACGCGATCGCTCCAGATCGCCGGAGGACATGAATCTGCTTTTCGCGGTATTTGTGATACGGCAAGTACAAACGTGTTACGCAATGTCGCCAGTCACGTGCTTTGACCATAGAACCCATTTACCGTGGCATCCATGATTGTCCGGAAATGAAGGAGGACGACGTATTGTAAAATATTGTATTTGACAAAGAGTGGCGTTTTTATTGTTTTTATTGATATTGCAAACAACGCGTAACTGATTTCTAATTAGTGACATAGACATTGATGATATAGGCATTGATGACATAGGTATTGATGGCATATACACAAGCCACAAATAATGATGTAATCATATATTGAGTTGTAAATCCCAACAACGAGTTATCTATGAATAACCCAAATAACTGATAAGCCGGAAATGTAGAAAATATAAAGCCTTATATCCAGAGGCTTTTTGCAGTCTGAAAGGTTATGTGTGAAGTATAGAATGATGTGCATGGATATTTGTTGAACACATTGTTATGAGTGGGCTCGTTCGAGACCACAGGTCAATGTATGCGGGAATGTCTCGGGGGCATAGGTTTCGGGCGCCGAACGCCCGTCTCTGTTTGGGATCAAATCATGTTTCGCCTTGAAATGCATAGCGGGCGTCCCTTTTTGGGTTGCCTTCTTTGGTTTTGCGCTCCTTAACATTGTAATCCAGCACTTCACGTATTATACGCTACTCGTTGCGCCTCTACGTACATTTGCCTCTACGTACATTTGCCTCATGTACATTCGCCATCGTTTTCTCTACCACCCTCCCTCCCTAATCATGTATATACAAGGGTCGGTTTTTCTACCATGTGTTTCACCCAAAATACATATAATTTGATTTAAGATTGCCTTATTTCCCTCTATCAATTCTCGTAGTTTTTCTTTCTCGCGGGCATTATCGCTAGTCATTGACAAATTTTGTCTTCAGAAAGGGCTTTGTTATGAAATTGTCTATTATTTTATTTATAGAGAGATATTTTTGATATATAATACTATTTTTTAGTTATAGATGATTAATTATTAAGATTACTAATTTAGTTAGTATTTAGAAATTTAAAAAGATATCATTGTTATAAATATTACTTATTTAAAGATTATGTTACACTTCTTTAGCTTAATAGATATTATAATAATAAATATATATATATTATATTTTATTAAAGTATTTTAAACTTATTTTAATAAGTTTCTAAGTTATTACTATAGATTTCATTTCAAACATTAGATCTATACTCTTTTTATTATTTTAGTAGTAATTTCAATAGTAGAATTTTTATTTTTATTTTAAATTTATCATTATTTATCTTAGTTACTATTGTTTAGTTAGTATTAATACCAATTATAATTATTAAAAAATATTTAATAGTACTTATTATAGTATTTAATTTAATATTTTAAGAAATATCAGTTTTAGAAATATTATTACTAGTTATTATTACTGAAAAGAATTTTGCAATATTTATTACTAAATATGTATATTATTTAGGGTTAATATCAAAGTGTCTCGTCGCGTAAAGACCGGCGTACAATAAATGTAAACGTCGCATAAAAACAAACCAGCATATAAATAAATGTGAGTTGCGAAGAAAATGGGTTTGGTTATAAGGAAGCATGCGCTTCCCAAGGCCCGCCATTCGCGTTCATATGCGAAGGGGGCCGTTTATTGCTTTACAACCATGAGAGATGGGTGGGAGGGGTACGCAAACTTGAAGATACGAAATTACTAACAAACGATTACTAACGACTAATTGCTAAATATCGTTAGAAGGATGGCAAGGAAAACGACGAGAATAGACGGTAAAGAAAGCGCAATGTGCGCTAAGACTGGCGTGCATTAACTGAGTCCGAGCTAAACCAAGCTGGACTGCAGGGAACGATTGAAACGCAGGAATGCAGGAACTAAAACTGCAGCAGGAACGCAGGGACTAAACTGCAGGACCGCAGGAATGCGATTGAAACAGAACTAAGCTAAAGGAGTGCGCATGAACGTTCCGCGTGCCAAGCGGCTTCGGCCACTTTGCTGAAGTTTGAACTACGCTCATAACTATATAAATTTACTTACTAATAAACAAATATACTATTAATTATTTTGACTATTATATATTATTATTATTATTAAATATTGTAATAAGACGACATATCGAACAACGGTTTTGACGTATCAAACATCAGTTTTGGAACGACGGGTCACGTGACTAGTTCCGACTTTGACAAAATCAACAAAATCAACAAGAACATTTTGAAGGTAGAATGGAGCTCCGATGACGAATTCACCCCCGTGGTCCCCAACTTCCACATGGACCGTGGTCCTCAAATTCCACATGGATGGCGCTGGAATCAACGCGGACGTTGATTTCTAAGCAGGGAGGAATGTAATAAGAATTACATTGCGAAGACACAACGGCGATCACGTGACCAGGTGACAAAACGAGTTTGCGGAAAACGACGTAAGGAACTCCCTGAACATTGAGCCGCAGCACGCGGACCGCAGCAAAGCATTACTTGGCCTATTACTTAACACAGTGACTTACGTTTTTGTTACTGAATGAGTTTGTCCCATGACTCATGACTCGAGTCCTGTATATAAACAAAACACAAAGTCACATACCTGAAATAGTCTAGTATGAAATAGCCAAACCAGCGCACATTACTTGAGCCAAATCTAAAAACATTAGTTAGCCAACAAATGTATAAATATCTCTATAGTAAATCTGAAATAAATCAGTTTTAGTTTCAATAACAAAAAGAATAAGTTTTTATATACAAATCTCCTCTGAGTTCTTAATAATAATATTTAAGTTATTTTAGATTTCTAATTAAACTTTAGAAACTTAGCTATCTTTTATATTATTGAGAACTGATATAAGTGTTCTAAGAGAGTTGATTATATAAATATATATTATTATGTAATTTATAAAAATGTTTTTTTTTTTTTTTTTTTAATAAAAACATTAATAATGTAAAAAATATAATATATAATATATAGTAAAGATATAAGATTATTAATATAGTATTAGAAGAAAATATTCTAAGTTATAAAAGAAATAGAGAGTATAGACTTCTTAGATTAAACTGATAAGGTTTATCAAGTTAGACATATAGTTGATATCTATAATAATACTAAAAATTTAATAAAAGGACCTTAGAGTAGAAATAAAATAATTAGATCTAATTATAAGAAAAGTAAAAATATTAATAGTAGAGAGAGAAAGATTGATATTTAAAAAATATACAATATTATTTTCTAGATAATAAAGATAGTAAAAAATTTTCAAAAGAATAATATATATGTATATATATATAACTATAAAATTACTAAAAAAAAAAATAATAGAAAATCAAAATATAAAAGTAAAATAAAAGTAGAGAAGAAAAATTTTCTGAGTATTATATAAAATAAAAAAAACTCAAAGCTAAGAAAACAATAAAAGTAATTTAACTAATATTAAAAAAAAAAACAGTTTAATTTTTTAGAAATAATAGTAGTAAGAGAGAAAAGAATCTCAGTAATAAAAGATTATAAAGAGTTACAAGTCTATAGTAAAATATAGAACATAGAGAGACAAATAAAAAGAGAGCTAATAATATCTATAATATAGAAGAATTTATTAATAAAAATGTGAATAAAAATAAAATTATAAAAAAAAAATAATTAGATTTATATACTAAAAAAGTAATTTCAGATAATTTAAAATTTATTAAAATATATAACAGATTATTAAAGAGGACTTAAAGACTATTAAGGTATAGATTTTATAAGAAAAGAGTGAAGTCTTAATTCTTATTAGTAACTATAAGTAGATGAGAGTTTATTTACTTAATAGATTTAAGTATAGTATATATTTCTATTTAAAGTTTAAATTATAGTAAATACTCTTAACTGAAAGAGAGAGCATAGTAGTTATATTTATTATATAGTATAAAAAAAGATATTACTTAGAAAAGACTAATTAAAAGAAATGTTGGGATGGCAACTCGATATGTAGGCACGTGACTTTACGCCACACGCCATTCCATCATTCATCAGTAACGCGACTTAGGCATTTTGAATAAATCGCTTCTTCTGTTCGTCACAACAAGAAATATAGATAAAATAAAAAGAGGTTTCAATTTGAGAAGAAAAATAAACAGCCAGATTAAAAAAATAATTAAAGTAATATAGTAAATATATAACTTATTTTATTAAACTATTTAATTTTCTATTTATTTATTCTAGATACTAAATTATTTATATAGTTTGCTAATTATATAGTAGTTAAGTTATAAGTTATTTATTGAAATTCAACATTATTATAATTTTAATATTATTGTAATTTCAATATTATTAAAAGTAACTATTAAGCATATTTAGGAATTAGATTTAAATACTATAATTATATATCTATTTACTGATTATTTCTAATTTTGTTATATATTATAATATATAAGATTTAAAAAAATTTAAAAATAAAAAAATACTAAAATACTAAAAGAATGATAAGATAAATTCTTGGCTAAAGATAATAAATAGAATTCTATAATATTTTAAAAAGTTTTATAATTAGCTAAGATAAGATTTTTAATATTAAAAAAAGATAGTATTAAGAAAAGATTTCTAAATATTTAGAAAGTACTAAAATATTATAAATATTTAAGAAAAAATATAAAAATAAACTATAACCAAAGAAATTATTATAAAATATATAAAAAATAGTATATAAATTTATATATTATATTAATAATTTAAAAGATATTTTAGATATTTTTTTAAAATAAAATTGTTTTTATTTTATCTATATAATAAATACTAATTTTATAACTTTTTTTAAGTTATAATTTTAAAGTTTTAGTTTTTAGTTATTTTAAATAATTTACTTTTTATTTATTATCTAAAAGTTGAAATATTAATAAACTATCTAAATTTTATATTAATTTTATAATTATTCAGAAATTTAAATATATTATAATTTAGTTTTTTTATTTATTTTTACAAGTATATTATACTTTAGCTTTTTAGTCTTATAAAGCTTTTATTATTATTATTATTATTATTATTTATTTATTTACTAAGATTATGTTTTAAATAATATTTTTAATAGTCTTTTTGATCTAGTTTTATATTTAATAACTATTATTAATAAGTTTCAAATTAATCTTTTATAAGGTCTACATAATTATATATTCTTAGTAATTTGTTCTTTTATTTTGTTTTATTATTACTTATTATTATTATTTTTTTTATGGATAATTATATTTATCTACTTTTAATGTTTAATATATTATAATAAATAAAGGAAAAATTCAGTTCGCAAAGTTTATGACGTAAATGACGTCACGCGTCCATTTAACACGTGACGTGCTCCCAATCTAAATACAAAACATTTGGGCGGAATCTTTCGTTCTCTCTAGCCAGCACGGGTACGGATACCCCATTCGCTCCTCGATGTATGAGTTGCCAAACCTTTCCTTCCGGAAAGGCTCTACAAGAGGCATGTTGAAGGAGCCAGTCAGTATTGACTGCTGACTGTTGGGCTCTGACTTTAATACTTCCCCCTAAGCGTTTTAAACGTTATAAATGGCGAAGGGGGTATGCCATATGGGTCTTCTCCACTCTTTCCCTTCACACATTACCACACCATCGGTTGATACGCTCAATCCGGACCCATGGTATGAAGTAGCGAGGAGCTTCTGCCGACAAGTTCGTTAGATTGTGGTTCCTTTGTACTTTTTCACGTAAAAGGTCGAGTGTAAGTATACGACTTTATATTCATTCTTGTTGGTAAAATGATATCAACGAAGTCCCACTCATCATTTATATGTTTTGGCAAGCACGTACCGCCGCCTATACTCGAACAGGTCAAGTCCATTAGCTCCCCTAAAATGCGCGCGGTAATTTCGCAACTCGGTTTTTTTGTTTATGACATTTTCTGTTGACCAATTGATGTCGGTTGCTTTATTGAATCTTTGTTTTTATTTTGGATAATATCAATGAAAAGTTGTCACCGGTGATGTAACGGGATACCTTCCTGAGAAGTGTGCTGGCCGTCAAGGTTTTTGTGGCAAGTCCTTTCTCACGTTGGAAATTGAAGTGATTTATTCGCTTGCGTATCTATCTCACTGTTACGTATATTGCACATATCGGGCTACGTAGGAGTGGTTTCGCCGTTTAGTGTTTTGCTAGATTCTGGTGTGCAGAACAAAATACTCGCAGACATGAGTTGTTAATAATTCACGTCTTTGCCTCACTGGGCGACATTTCTCCTTCAGTGAATAAAAATTAAGGATGACAGTAATATGTATTGCATTGGATAAGATGACATACAAAAAAGGATTCGCCCATTACTTTTGGAATTTTACGTCGTCGCAAGACCTGAAGATGAGTACTACGCTACCAGCCACAAGAGTGCCCTCGCCATTCTCTTTGGGCACATTTTGGTGAGGTCGTGTTACAAGGTCAACAACTTCCGGCTGTAAACCTTTATTAGCGGAACCCTCACACGGTCTAATTCCTTTTACATAGAAATACGCAGGCCGTGCTGGCCGTGCTTGATATTCGTGCTGGTGAGACACCTCTCTCATTACCCTTCATTCCTTCCCGTCACTCTCCAATTCTCACCTACTCTTGCTCTCCTTTTACCCTCATTGTTTTTTCAAATATCACCCAGGGCAACCAGAATCAATTCATCGACTCTGAACGTCAGAATCTCTTGTCCTCCCCGAACGTCAGAATCTCTGGTCCTCCTCCAACCGAAATCCCACCAACCACAGCCCAGGGGCAATGGCGACAAGCCACACAAACGTCGCCGCTGTCGCCAACGTAGTTTAACCCAAGCACCTGCCAAAGCTGCTATTTACTCTGGGATGAAATCTGTCGGTATTACCAAAATCATGACGTGATAGCCCCAAAAGGTACGTTCATTTAATTGTTCTCATGACGATATAGAGGGCGTTGATCGCTTGACAACAGATTCGCGTTATTCCCCATTTCATTTATGATTCCTTAACCTCCTTTTGTTTTTTTTTTTTTTTTTTTTGTATCCAATTCGTCCTTCACCCAGAGGAAGCCTCTCTGCGCAGATAATCCAGTTTAAACACTTCGTGCGCAATACGTTGGTGGCCAGAGACTGCACAAGCCATGAGATTAGGTATGTTGATAAGTTAGGATTCGGTGAAGGTAGACTGGAAATCTGAATCGGTGGAGAAAGATAGTGCGCAAGACAAGAATAGGAAATATCAGTTTTGTTGAAGATGGGTTACAGAGTGGTGGTCTTCGGTTGTCTCTGACCGACGGAACAGAGTAGAGACGCCATTGTCCTCCGCTCGACACTATTCTCATGACGTTCAACGAGTTAATTATATCCCCTTCCTTGTTTCGGTCACTGCTCCCCAGTCTCCAGCAAGACCAAGATCAGCGTAGACCTGATGCACCTTCCTCCACAACATGCCCAAGATGAAATACGGCCCGTTTTTTTTGTATCTGTTAAACGAACCATGCGTTCGATCTCTTTCTGGAGCACCTCCTCGACAAGGGGCGTGAAGGGGATTGTTCGTATCGGCGCGCAGTCCAAACCGGAGCGTCTGACGAACACAATTTGAAGACGTTGAGGTGGTCTTACGACAAGTCGTACGACACCCGCCATGCCATCTGCGAGGCTAAGACCAAATGGGAAACTGTCTCGAATAGCCTCAACCATGCACTCAAGACCGGGATCTTGCCTTGGAAGTACCTTGGGCCTTATTTTATGGAGATGTGCGATAGCCAGGACGCTCAGTTGAATCCAGCGGCCGTGGAGCAGAAGAAGGACGACGAAGGGTTTATGGTCATTGGGGTGAAAACCGGAGATGACACGCCATCTTATCGATGGGTAGCTGGCGCGGACGTCATCTAAGCAGATGGTTATCAAGAAGATGCCGGTTCGACATACTCCTTATCGAAGAACTAGAACCCAACGAAGACCCGAACGCCGATCCTAATCAACTCCCGTCGAACAACTGCGAGTGATAACCATGGCGGTTCCGAGGACAACCCCTTTGCTGGGGCTGCTCGAAGAAAACCGTGACGTGTAGAACATATCTCTGGCGGAACGGAAGAGGCTTAACGAGTTGTGGAAGTCGCCGAAACAGGGGATCTCATGTTGGACGAATGAAGCAGCTTCTGGAGGAATCCGAAAAGATTGAGCAGAAGCGTGCGACGCCGCCTCATCCCGAAGCAGAGCATCGGCATGACCACCAACGACGCCGCAAAGTCTCAAACTCTCTCGCACCCAGAATCGTCGCCTGCGAAGAGACCGGCGAGGTCCTCGAATCGCACGTCACACTCTCGGCCTTGACACAACACTTCATTCTGATCGGTGACCATCTCCAGCTCCGGCCTCAGGTTATCACTTACAAACTCTCAGAGACTCGTCCGTCGGGAAAACTTACAACCTCGATAAATCCCTCTTCGAGGCTTAGTCCCTGCTTCAGTCCACCCACTTCACATGTCCCATCTTACGACGCAGCGCCGCATGCGCCACCGAGATTGCAGAACTCATACGACTCATGCTCTACCCCGATCTCATTGGCTGTGGTGACGTCTTAAACTACCCAAACGTCAGCGGGATGAGGAAGAATTTGTTCTTCATAAATCATAGCCATCCCGAAGATAGCAAAGACCAGTTCGGGGTGAGGTCGTTCGCTAACTCGTTCGAGTTTAGGATGATTGAGGTACTCGCGCAGTACTTGATCCAGAACGGATACACCACGCTGGGTGATATCGCGGTTCTTACGCTATATCTCGGCCAGTTCGCTAAGCTCAGCAAAGCTTTGCAAAAATCGACTAACGCGATCAGGACCAGCTGGACGAGATGTAGGAGGTCGAAGAGGATAAAATGGCGGCAATCGGGAATCGTCGAAAAGTGTTGCAGAAGCATATTACCCTGCGTACCATTGGCAATTATCACCTATGTGTTGCATTTAATTGATGACTCTGTTTACTCACGCACAATCGACATGAATTGTATTTGCTGTATTTGTATCTTGAACCAATTCACCTTGCATTGCCTAACTCCTCTTAGGGCGAAGAAACCAAGATCATTATTATCTCCCTTGTTTGCAATGCGCACATTCAAGATGACACGGCCGGCCGTGGCATCGGGTTCCTGAAATTGCCGAACCAGACCAACGTGTTTCTGTCGCGTGCTCAGCTCGTTATGTTCATTATCGGGAACGCCGATCTGCTCGCCTGTAACGGGAACGGCATGTGGCAGCAGGTCGTCAACGAGCTGTGGGACAACGACCGGGATGTGCCAGAATCATCCCGATACCCAGAACGTCATTGACATTTTAAGATTGTCGCCCCACAAGGAAGATACAATTTGCCCTGTACTTAAATTACGGACGTGGGCAATGTGTGATCGTATCAGTGTAGGTTTTATTATTTTTATTTTTATGTGATATGTTCGTTTTTTCAGCGACTGTGTAGAATTATGTCTAATTGTCTTTTCCGTGGGTATATGGGTCTCCTCAGGCCATTCGGACGGCAAGGAATACATAGTTGAATGTTATCGGACCTATCCCCATTTACATACGGAATGCCAACACGCCTGCCCGAAACGATGCGGTGACGCGTGCGGTCCATGCAAGGTGATCGTGGGCGATGTCACCCTTTCCTGGTGCGACATCCCTCGACAAGTGCAATGCAAAATCCAGCCAAGCTCACCTGCAAACAGCAAGTGATGCGCAATCTTGTACAAGCTAAGTGGCGAACGCCGGGTCCATTAACCAGTGCGGCGTTCTGCTGGCGTGTGGCCACCCGTGTAAATGTAACTGCTACAACTGTCAGACGACCACCATCAGCTTGAAACAAAACGTCCTTGCGCTGACACTGTGCAGTTCTGCCACCGGAACTTGATCTGCGGTATTACTTGTTTGGCGAACTGTCATCTAGACGAAGAATACCCAATGTATATGATGGACTACGCGGTGCGGTGTGCGCGTTTCAGCTTCTCGTGGCAGTCCAATGACGTGTGTCCTGCGTGTTTCGAGGGTTGCGTGTGGGAATGGCGGCATCAGGAAAAGTGTGAGTTACCGTGCGGGGTGCCGTGTAATCGATTGCCGTGTAATATGAAGTGCGATAGGAAACTCGATGGCGGACATCAGTGCCCGCCCGTAGGTGAGGAGAAGTGTCCCAAGACAAAGTTTTCGTTTGACCTGATGACCAGACAATGACTGTACTTGTCGATTTGACCTGCATCAATCCTTGCGCGATGTGGATGTGGATGATGACCCGATCTGGGACACGCCTTGACCATGTCGAGCATGTGGAGATGACGCCTGTATATACGGCCTCAGAAGGGCGTTTGCAACCATCGATGCACTTGAGTACGCTTTTACTTTTATTTTTTTGCTCTCGTGCTCTTTCTTCACATAAACCGGAAGCTATTACCCTTGTCGGGGATCTCTACACCGGTCTTGGCCACTCTAGAAGCCAACTGATGAGCCCCTTGAGTAAGGGCGAAACCGGGGAATACCTTCCAACACTCTCGGCATTCTTTTCTTTATTTTGTGGGGCCCAGAAGATGAGGCCGACTTGAAGGCAATCGAATGGGAGTGACGCTTTTGCTGCTCGAAAGTCGGAGGCCGCGAACTAAGAGTTTCAATTGATGTTGAAGATCGTAGGTGAGAAGCTTTAGGTGCAAACATATACACTTTGTGATGTGACTCCTGACATTTGCTCCTGTGCCACTCCACCCAACCCAACCCAACCCAACTCCGCACGCTTACGTATTGCACCCTGCGTCCAAACCTCCCTGCCCTCCTCATCTCACGGCCATCCAGCGCGAACCTCCCTAGCCTACCCCCATTCACCCTGGCCCAAGCCACGCAATCCTCATCTTGCACATATACATACAGTTCTGCGGAAATTATCGCATGCTGATCGAGCGTAAAATGTTACGGATCCACAAAACTTGTACTCGCCGCATTTAGAGGATAGGAAAATTTTCGCTGTTGTCGAAGACCTTGGCGGAACAGGAGAGGGCTGCAGTTGAAAGAGAAATGGTGAGGAAGTTGAAAAAAGAATTTTTTTTTTTTTTTGGTGGGTGGCTGCAGCAATTGCGAAAAGTCGAATACCTACTCCTCCCATATGGTCTTCATACATACATCGCTTTCACCTTCCCTTGTGAAGCCCGACCGCACATCGACCTCCTCCTGCAGCAGCCTCGGTCGCCACCGCTGGGCACACAAGTCGTTCGGCGTCATGGTTCTAGCGCGCTACGGGCACGGGTCTTTTGTGGCGCAGCGAGATCCTCCATGGAGAACGTGCCGAGGGAGACGCGGGCGAGAGGTGGGAAGCGAAGGTTTGCGCGACAACGGGGAGAAGGCGTGACTTTGCTAAGAAAGTGGATGTGGAGATGGTGGAGGCGTGCCGAATTCTCAATATTATGCATCTCGATAATGTGGCTTATATGTAACTACGTCATCTTGGAGCTACGTCACTCGACGCGAGCAATCAATAATAAACAACGCCGCTCTTCTCTTCTCCACTCCATATTCCCAACTAAGTAACAACAGAGATGAAGGATGTCGTTTGTGAAGGATAGTTTATTAGGTATTCTCTCCTCGGAACCTGGCAGTATCACTCATTCCTACTAATAACAGCTTCCGCACTAACATCGGGAACGTCAGAACGATCGCCGAAGTCTAGTCTAACATTGGCGAGGTAAGCCCGCCCTCCATGTCCAGGTAAATTGTCTGAAGAGCTTGTTCCTACCGAGGTGATTATGGGCAATGCTTTGCACAATTTATATTATTTTGTGTGAAGCCGACTTTTAATTTAGGTCTTCAGACTATTAAAGGTCACTCGCCCGAGCCCTCTGGACATGCAACGGCGCTAACTTATAATTTTGAAAAAAAGAAGATTTATTTAAGTATACGGAATAAACGAATATGTGGCTCCATGTATAAGGACATGGTGTGTTATGAAGTGTGTTTCCATGAGTTGAAATCATTTTTCCAAGCGCACGAACCACTACGGCAAGATGCGTAAATCGATCTAGTCTGGAGTCGCGTGACGACAACACATTACAAGAGATAAAAACATACCTCCATATAATACCGCCGAATGAAGAGGACGAATCGCGCGACCAACACTATTTGCAACATACTCCGTTCACACCGTTGTATGATATTAAATTTTATTGAGTACAGTGCCAGCGCCATCTTTTTATATTTTTTAAAGATGAAATGATTGCGGCCCCCGCATATGTCGCATACCACCAATCAATATCCACGGCCGCGTGCTTCTTGATGCCGATTCAACCTAGTTGAAATCAATGGTTCGGAGGTTGATAGCAGATACGGATTTTTTATTGTTCCCGAATAGCACCATTAGAAGTCATGCTTTATCGTCGTTTACAATAAACCAGTACTCTGGGGGTTTGGTGCAGACACCGGAACATTGGCTGGGAGAGTGTGAGGTTTTGGGGGACTTTTGGGTTGAAATAGGGAATAGGCTGGGTGTGGAGAGAAGGCCAGTGGGTGAAGGGGATCACTGGGAGGACT
>RBNI01004825.1:0-13407 GCA_003990745.1 Jimgerdemannia flammicorona | reverse complement strand
AAAAAAAAATATATACAAAATATGATGTCCCAAAAGAGAGGACGTGCCACAATTCGGAGCAAACCAAATTAGGAACCACATGACCACTAGAGATAAGCGGAGATAAAGGGGAAACCAATCCCAGTTGCAGAATAAAAATCACAAACAAATACAAACAAAACAAATCCAAATTGAGATTAAAAAACATCCACAGACCCCGGAGGGGTGAGTATGAGTGAGGGGTGAGGCTGAAACAGAGTGAGCCACAGTAAGCCTGAGCAAAGTGAGGGGCTGAAGGCAGCAGAGGGGAGCAGAGTAAGGCCGAGACCCCAGAGTGAGCACGAGACCCCGGAGGGGACAAGGATGATTTTTAATCCTCTCCAACAGAGTCGGAGGCACCAGAAGGTGACGAAAACGCAAAACAAGAGCAATGGATTAAAGAAGAAACAGAAGAAAGATATGATCGGGCAATCAGAGGATGTCAAGGAAGAGACGAAAGTCCATGGTGTGAAAGAGAAGAGCACAGGACAGTGTTAGAGCATTGGACAACCTATTGAGTATGATTAAATGGTACAACAAGAATTGGGGGTGGGAAGGAAGAGGGGGTATAGAGTGGGTAAGGGGGGAGGGAGGGAAGGGAGGGGGAATAAGAAGGAGAGAGGAGGGAAGAGCGAACAACAGACCATTCAACTGAAGCAAGAAGATCATGAACAATAGAAATTGGGTAGGCATGACGATGGACCATGAAGTTGCCAAGAACCCGAACAGCAGATACCTAATCAGAATGACAGGCGCAGTATAAAGCAAGATGACGAGCCTCACCATGAACACATTCAAGAAGAGTGTGACGAGGATGGTTGGACAAGAAGTCAGAGAACTGTTGAGAATGAGGAAAATGAGAATATACAACAGTTTGAAAGGGGGAGAGAGAAATGGAAAGGTCCAAAAAAGGAATACTAGTTATACTGCACACCCAGATAATAGAGTGATGTGGAGGGTAGATGCCCAGGAACACATTAGGGATATCAATACCAGCAATAGCAAAGACAATAAAGTTATCAATATATCAGCGAAAGAAGATATCCCCAGCCTGGAATGCAATGGAAAGAGGTGAAGTAGGATCATGTATTGCACGAAGTTCATGAGCCAAGCCAACCAAGTTAGCAAGAGTGGGTGCACAATTCATTCCCATGGTAATACCAGATGTCTGGTGAAAATAGCCAAGGGCTGACTCAAAGAAATTAGAGCAGCAGACAAGGAGCATAAGCTCAACAATGGAAGCCAACGAAACAGGGGAATCCAAAGGAAAGACAATAGAACTCAAGAAATGAAGACAACCATCGATCTCATCAAAACGAATAGCAGTATAAAAGGAGAAGAAATCACTAGAGGCCAAGTGGAAAAAATGATGAATGGGCACAATGGTGGAACAAAGAATGGCGAGCTCCTGGGTATTACGAAGAATAGTATACTCAGGCCCAAGATGGTGTTGAAGAAGAGCCATCCAAGAGAGAAAGAAGTGGGAGAGCCACTTTGAAATCTTGGTTGTAGGCAAACAAAAAGCAGCCGTGATAGGATGCCAAGCCAAAGAAGACTTGTGAACTTTAGGAAGGGCATAAAAAACTGGAAGACGAACATCCAGAGAGGACAAAGAGTCCTGGAAGAAGTTAAAAATGGGGTTCGCAAAAGGAGAGTCCGAAAGTAATCTAGTATGAGCTAGAGAAACCCAAAGAAGAGTGAGGACCTTATCCAATCCAAGAGCACTAGGCTCATAAGCCGTGGCTCGAAGAAGGGCAGAAAGGTCATCGAGATAGAGCGATTTGGGAATAAGTGCAAAACCCTGATTCTTATCAGTGACTGTGAGCAAGTGTGAAGGCAGTTGCTTGACTGATTTAAGTGCAGTATGCACAGCACAGTCCGAAACCAAGCAAGAGTGAGCACGTCTGGGAACGGACAGCAAGTAAGCCATATCGAGGAATATATAGTGTGAAGAGACATTAGGAGGGGGGACTCAATTGCTAGGAACAAAATAGCGAGAGGGCATCTCACCACAATCCTCAAAGAAGATGGCAAGGTCAAGAGCATGATGGAAGTGCAAAAGATGAGCCAGATCGGTGGAGGAGAATTGAGAGGGAGTCACAGGAAAAACAAAGCAAGGACCCAGGGATAAGGCAAAGACTTGAAGAGGAGAAAGGGAGCAGTCAGCCGAAGAAAAAGGAGGGGACAAAAGAGCTCCAGAAGAAGAGTAAGCCCAAAAATTCGGGACAAGCAACTGGGAAAGGCGAAGGGGGGACAGCATGAGGAACTACTCAGGGCACACCAGAAGTGACGACAGAATCCAAGAAGGGATGGGGATACTGGGAGAGAACCAGGTCAGGGGGAAGTTTAAGAGCAGGAGGTCTTCCCCTTCCCTCTGACTTTTTTTGAAGGTGGCAAATCCGACAAGCGGGAGCACACCCCATCAGAGTGCCAGACCTTGCAGCCACAGGCTTTTGTACAGCCCTTACATTCAGGGGCATGGAGAGAGGAGGCAGAGGAGGAACCGGTAGAGGAGGTGGAGGGAGAGTGAACAGCCAAAGGGGTAGTAGCATGAGGAACACCACCATGGGGGCAGACAGACTTGGCCGGGTGCCAGTAGGTATGGTGGAGGTGACCAGAGCAGACGGCACAAGGCCAGGCCCCGATGGGGCGGGAACCAAGTTGATGGCCACACTTGGGGGCAGGGGGAACAGCAGAGGAGGAGGCCTTAGTGGGGGAGGGGGACCAAGAAGAAGCCGACGAAGCCTGGTTGGGCTTGGTGGGGGTCTTGGCGGGGGTCTTGGAGGGGGCCTTGGCAGTAGTGGTGGTGAAGGAACGAACCTCAGCATGAGCAGTAGCACAAGCCTCGGCACAGATAGCCTCAGAGACCAAAACCTCAGGTGAGGCAGGGAGGGGAGTGGTGGTGGTGGCACAAGCAGCGGCGGTAGCACAAGACGACTTCTACTCGTGAAGGTGAGCAATGAAGGAGGTGCCGGCAAGGAGGAAATGACATACAGCATCAATGTCAGCAGTGACCGAGGGAACTTCATAGATGGCGAAGCCACAGAAGGGGGCAGCATCTGAGAGGCGAGAGGAGGCGAAGACCACAAAAGCAGCATAGGCACAGTGGAAGGAGGTGGAGGCAGTGGCAGCAGAAGCAGCAGCGGCATCAGTGGCAGCAAGCTTGGCGGTGGCAGTGGCGGCATGAACCTCTTCAGAGAGAGCTTGGCAGCAGGCCTCAGGGAGAACAGAGTAGTGAACGGTGGGTGGAGTGACGACATCAACATCATGGCAGAGATGAGCCTCCTTGGCAGAGAGGGCAAGAACCAACTAGAACTAAGAAAGGAGCAGACGACCAGAAGAATGAAGGTCCAGGGAGAGGGAGAGAATGGCGGACGAGACATAAGACTTGAACAAGACAGTGGCAGGGGTGAAGGTGGGGGGAGGAGGAGGAGGAACCTTGTCTATAACTTTGTCAACAAGAATGGAGGCCCTGAGGGCAGGCAGTGTAGCAGAGGAGGAGGAAGGCCCAGCGGGAGCCAGGGGAGCGAAGCCCGAGCCAGTATCAAAGCGAATGGAAGATATGTGGAAAAGCGTGTATAAGGGGGATGAACAAAGAACATAACTGAAATTGCATCAGCCATTTATTGCCATGCAAAAGTGTGGTCCTTATATACAAAATATGACGTCCCAAAAGGGAGGACATGCCACAACTTGGGGCGAACTGAATTAGGAACCATATGACTACTAGAGATAAGCAGAGATAAAGGGGGAGCCAATCTCAGTTGCAGGATAAAAATCACAAACAAACACAAACAAAACAAATCCAAATCGAGATTAAAAAACATCCGCAAACCCTGGAGAGGTGAGCACAAGCAAGGGGTGAGGCTGAAACGGAGCGAGCTGCAGCAAGCCTGAGTGAAGCAAGGGGCCGAAGGCAGTGGAGGGGAGCGGAGTAAGGCTGAGACCCTGGAGCGAGCGTGAGACCCCGGAGGGGGCAAGGATGTTTTTTAATCTTGATTTGGATTTGTTTTGTTTGTGTTTGTTTGTGATTTTTATCCTGCAACTGAGATTGGCTCCCCCTTTATCTCCGCTTATCTCCGGCGGTCATGTGGTTTCTAATTCAGTTCACCCCAAGTTGTGGTGTGTCCTCTCTTTTGGGATATCGTATTTTGTATATAAGGACTGTGCTTTTGTGTGGCAATAAACAGCTGATGCAATTTTGGTTATGTTCTTTATTCATTCCCCTTATACATGCTTTTCCACATGTCTTCCATTCGCTTTGACACTGGCTCAGGCTTCACTCCCCTGGCTCCCACTGGGCCTTCCTCCTCCTCTGCCATACAGGGGAGGGAGGATGACCTTTACAGATAAAGTCAGGATGGGAATGCAGGTGACTGGGCTAGATGGCTGGCTGGAGCTGGGGAAGGCATCTGCTACCAGGAGTGGCATGGAGGCCTCTCCGCTGGGAGGTCAGCATAGTGGAGCTGGAGGTGTAGTAGCTGAGACAGTGACTGCTGATGGTGGTGTGACAGGCAATCTGAAAAAAAATCCAGATGTGATGGCTGATGGGGGACCTGGACAGAGGTGCAGCATGAGACCTGGGGACCTGGCTGATGGTGTGACAGGCCTTGTGGCATCTCTGTTACTCAAAAAGTCTAGATCAGAATTCGCTATCACACTGTGCTTCCATAGCTTGGCGGTGATGGCAAAGATAGTGCTGGGGCTGCTGGCTAGCGAGGTGAAGGGTGCGGCCTCAGTTAAGTTCTTGAAGAAGCTGGAGGCAGTCGAGGTGGGGTTTGAAGAGGAGAATTTGCTACTGGAGGCAGTGGAGAAGGGTGTGGTGGTTGGAGGGATTTTGGTGCCAATGGCGAGGTGTATATATTGGGACCCCCAAGTGGTTCATCTGGTGATTGCAGATATACTGACGGTGAAGAAGGAGGAGGTGAGGAAGCTGGTCACAGATGTGGTGAAGGAGTATGGTAAGGTGGTCAACATTGGGTTCAGGATATGGGAGGGGACTGAGCTCAGGACAGGAGATGTGGATGTCCAGTTGAGGCTGTTTGGGATAGAGAATACTGGAAAGGCTAGGGACTGGCTGGTGGTGCTGAAGTGGGGCCTGGTGGAGTATAAGGTATCAAGGGTGAAGGAGTCAGAGGAAGATGAGGAGGACCTGCTGGAGGTGCTTGAGGATCTGGCGGGGGCTGTAGAGAGGAGGCAAAGGGCTTGGAGGGATTATGAGGCTAGGATGGTAGTAGAGGTGATCGAGGGCAAGAAGGTGCATATGGACAAGGTGCTTTGGGAGAAGGCAAAGGGGAGACAGCTGCTGAAGGATTTGCTGGCTAGCTTGGATGGGGGTCAGAAGGCAGGGACTACGGAGGAGGGTACTGGAGCGAGTGCTAGCATCTGGGTGGAGGCTGAGCAGCAAGGGGGGATGACAAAGGAGAGTGGGGGACAGGGGCTGAAGGAGGTGGTAGTGGACATAGCAATGGCGGATGATAATCAAATCCAGTATGGTGTCCCCAAGGTGGGAGAGGGGGAGTTGGAGGATGTGTCAGAGGATGGATGGGATGAGTCTGTATGAACTGAGGAGGAGAAGGGGAGAGAGGCAGATTTGGCACAGGCAGTGGAGATAGTTGGGGGGGAGAAGTGGCTGTTGAGAGCACTGCAAAATGTGGTAGCTAAGGAACTGGGAGAGATTGATTTCTGGGTGATCAGTGAGGACTTCTGGGGGTGAGTGCTGCGAGGGGAGGAGGTTGTAAGGAAGTTGAGAGATGAGATGATGGCAGCTCTTCTGGAGGTGGAGGAGTATGAGGTTACCAAGGCAAGGGAGACAACACTCTTAGGTATTGCTAACAAAAGGGCAGCTTATCTGTGGGAGCCATGGAAGGGACTGGTAAAGTGGCAGATGGTGTGTAAGGAGCACCGGGCATCAATGGAGATGGTGGATGGTGAGGACTGTGTGAAATTGTTGGTAGCTCTGGACAAACAGCAAAGTATGGAAGATGAGATTGCGGCAGAACATAACCTGGATCTGACTGGAGAGGAAGTGAGCATGGAATTGTAGATATGGGGACATTAATACTCTCAAATACTTCACTATGATTAGTACAACCAACATTTTCTCTATGAACATCAATGGGCTTAGGGAGACTGGGAGGCAAGGTATGATTTTTGGATGGCTGAAGAAACTGGAGGCAGATCTCTTCTTACTTCAAGATGTATGGTGTAAGGGACAAGAGAGTGGGGTGGGGTGGCAGTTTGGCAGGGTAAAGTGGGAATCCTGGTTAGGAAGGAGAAAGGGGACATTGCAGACACTGGACATTGGGATAGTAGATTAGTGTGGGGGACATAGCAGAGGCCTGGATGGAACTCAATTGTGGTGGGATCTTATTATTGTCTGGTTAAGAGGGGGACCTGAGTGGCATGGATTGGAGATCTGTGGGATTCTGGGCTCTTGGTTGAGGCTGGGGTAGACTGTCTGGGGGGTGATTTTAATATGGTATGGGAGAGTAGGCTGGACAGAACTGATGGGGGATGGGGTATGGCTGGAAGGAGTGGGAGACTGGAGGACTGGGAAGAGGTGGAGAGACTCAGCTCACTGATGGATGCCATGCGACTTCAGGATGGGGATTGATGTCTATATACTCACTGGGTGGGAGGACTTGGTACTAGGATTGATTGGATTCTGACTGCTGAGTATTGGGGTAATACAGTTTGGGAGATGATGGAGGTTGAGTGGTGCCCTTGGTTAGATTACTAGGGTATTCGGGGAGATGGGAGGTTTGGAGGGAGTGGAGAGGGGCCAGGACATTGGTATCTGAACTCTTCGCTGCTGGATGAGATGGACCTGTGGAATGCATGGGTGGTGGTGGTATGATCCAAGGTTAATAATTGGAGGAGAGTCAGGATGAGGATTGGAGATAGGTGGCATAGACTGAAATCCAAAGCCCAGAGGTACTGGGGAGAAGTGGGGAAGGAGCGAGGTGCTCAGCAGAGGAGACAAGTCCGATGGGCATCTAGGAGGCTAGAAAGACTACTTCTGGATTGGGCTGGAATACTGGAGGAGGAGGAGGTATTGGACTGGAAGGCTAAGCAGGCTAAGGGAAGTGGTGGAGCTGCAGAATTTGTTGAGGAAGGAGGAAGTAGTGCAGGCACAGGCCCTGGTGGCAAGGCTATGGTGGCAGGGATTGAAGGAAGGAGAAAGGCCCACAAGGTTTTTGTTCTGTCTCCTTCATGCTAGGAGAGCAAGACACTAGTGGGAGGGAGTCCTTAATGATGAGGGAGAGATGGTAGTAGGTATGCAGGGGATTCTTGGCCAGCTGAGCACCCATTGGAGTAACCTTTAGAGTAAAGAGGAGGGTGGGGAGGTGGTGTAGGACATTGAGCAGCATCTGGAAGATTGGCACCCGAATCCTGCAGCAGGGTTGGGGGATCTTGGCCAACCAGTTTTGGGAGAGGAGATCATTTGAGTTCTGGCATCAACAACCCTGGAAACGGTGCCTGGGGAGGATGGTTTGTCTTGGGACTTTTGGAAACATATGGCATTAGTAGAGGAGGTACTGGAGGAGATGTCACTGATGTGTGATGCAGTTGTCAGTATGGGGGAGTAGATTGGAGGGCAGTAGTTGGGGCTGGTGTCCCTGCTGTATAAGGACAAAGAGTGTAAGGAGGACTGGAAGAACTGGAGGCCAATTATGCTGCTGGATATGGACTGTAAGCTGGTCACCAAAATTCTGGTGGTGAGGCTACAGGGTGTGGCTCACCAGGTGCTAGGAAAGGAGCAGCAAGGCTTTGTGGGGGGCTGACTGATCTGGGATGGCACAGCATGGGTTCATGGTGTTATTGAAGGTGCTTGGGCTGTAGGGGTGGACAGCTGCTTAGTTTTCCTGGACCAGGAGAAGGCCTATGATAGGGTCTGGTGAGTATGGTTAGAAAAGGTACTGGAGCATATTGGGGTACCAGTGGACATTTGTCAGTCACTTATTGGATTACTGGAAGGGAGTAGGGCTGTGATTCTGGTAAATGGACATAGGGGGGCTTCTTTCCCCTTGGGGAGGGGGGTGCCTCAGAGTGATCCGCTATCACCTATCCTTTACGCCTTTGCCCTGGAGCCTTTGTTGGATAGGATCTGGCACAGGGTTGGTGGACTGAATATTTTGGGTATCAATTGGAAGGTAGAGGCATTTGCCAATGATATGGTAGTTGGGTTAGGCTCAGTGGCAGATGTAGCTATGCTCAAGAAGACAGTTGAGTGGTATGAGAGGTGTTCTGGGGCAAAACTCAACTGGCACAAGTGTGAGATAATGATCCTTAAGGAAGGAGTCATCAGTGGGGATGTCATTGGAACAATTGTCCCAGCTGGAGAAGTGGTACAGTACTTGGGTATCTATTTCTCAGTATATGGCTCTTTACTTCCCAAGGAGTGGTGGGAGCACAAGCTGGTAGAATGGGGGAAAGTACTGACAAGTTGGGGTGGTAGACAGATATCGCTGGTGGGAAGGGTAACTATTCTGAATGTGTATTGGATGCCAAAGCTTTGGTATCTGGGCTACCATTTGGACTTCCCTAAGTGGGTGGTTAAAAAGCTTCTCAAGATGGCCCGCTCTTGGCTCTGGGCTGGATGATGGAGTCAGATTGGTTGGGAGGTACTAGCACTTCCTGTGGATCATGGAGGACTTGACCTGGTGGACTTTTCCAAGAGGCTACTCTGCTTGAGGGTGTGGTGGATGAAGAGGGCCAGTGAGTTGAGAGGAGGAGAATGGGTACCCCTTATGCAGTATTTATAGGAGGCAAGGGTGTTGCCAAGGGGTGGCTCAGGTGATCTACTGTCCTTGGTGGCCTTGGATGGTAGCCAGAGGATAAGATATAAAGGATTCTGATGGGGAGTGGTCAATGGGACCCATCACATTGAGATTTGTTAGCAAGGTACTGAAGGGGATGAGGACTGGGGACTGGCAATGTAGAGGTGGGACAGGCTCTTGTTGGGAGGGAATCTGGTCGAGGACTTCAGCTTAGAGGAGGGCATGGAGAGCCTTAGGGGGCTGGGGCAGGACCTTTGGCCGGAGATATGGCAGGGGGCTGGGATCAGGGAGAGATGGGACTGGGCAGGTATCTGGTCATAGATCAAGGTTGTATCGAGGTAGCTTGCACCAAAACTCTGGGTAGCATGGTGGAGACTACTGCATTGAAATGTGATGCTAAACTTTAGGGTTGGCCATCTGGTGGATGGAGGGAACTTTGATTGTGAAGAGTGTTTTAATGTAGAGCAGGAGGGAGGGGTGGTACAGACCCCTGAACATTGGCTGGGGGAGTGCAAGAGTATGGAGAATTTTTGGAAGATAGTTGGGGAGAGGTTGGGAGTGTCGGCACCTGACCCTGAGATGGGTGGGCAATGGGCAGCACTGCAGTCAAGGCTGGTGGGGGAGATGGGAAATGAGTGGCTGATGGTTGGTTGGGCCATCGCAATATGGGTGGGGCTCACAGAATACTGGCAGAGCATCTTTGAGGTGGGCCCCTGGAGGCCAGTGAGACTGAGAGTAGTGAGGTGGGAGGAGCTGATGCTCGAGCTCTTTAAGGCATGGTGGATTGGTTGGGGCCCCAAGGGGGGGGGATGTAAGGGACTAGTAAGGAGGATTATAGAGAAGAGTGGTAGAAGAGTTGAGGTAAAGGTGGATGTAGTGTCATTTGTGGAAACTAGGGAGGAGGGGGGTCCTTGTGGGATAGGCTGAGGGCTTAGGCTGTATCAATATTACTATAGATGCTAGTTAATAAAGAGAGTCCAAGTGACTATAAAAAAAAAAAAAAAAAAAAAAAAAAAAAAAAAAAAAAAAAAAAAGAGGTAGCTGGAAGGGAGTAGAAGGATAGAGAAAGGAGAGTTGAACAGAGGCTATGTTGGTGACTGAAATCTCTGGAGAGAGAGAATTTATCTGAGGAGAGATACTCCTGGTTGAATAAGAAAGTGGCTGAATTGCGGTTAGATTTAAAGGCAGCAGAAGATAGGGTGGTAGATGGGCTGCTGGCAAGGTTGCAGGCAAGGTGGTTGGAGGAAGGAGAGTGACCCACTAAAAATCTTGAAGGCCAGGAGAGTGTGGCACAGCTGGGCTTTAGTGTTGCAGGAGGATGGTGTTGAGATTATTGGTATTACTGATATACTTGGAGAGATCTTAGTGCAATGGCATACTCTATGGCAAGATGGAGGAGGTCTGGTGGGGGGAGGGACTCCACTAGAGGATAATGACAATCTGGTTAGCAGCTGGCCAGTGGTGGCAGTGCCTGAGATAGGTGGGGTAGTAATGGGTATGGTGGCCCTTGAAGAGGTTCTGGAGGTTCTGCAGAAAGTACAGACTGGCTCATTACCTGGAGAGAATGGGCTGCCTTGGGAGTTCTGGAAGGAATTCCGAGTCGAGTTCAGGAGATGGCTTATTGAAATGGCAAACTTTGTGATAGGTAAAGGTTGCTGGATCAGCAATAGCTCTTTAGGGTTAGTCTCTCTGCTCTACAAGGAGAAAGGGGATCACCATACATATTGGAACTGGTGGCCCATTATGCCACTGAATGTGGACAGGAAGTTGGTCTCCAAGATCCTGGTGGGTGAAGAACAGCAAGGATTTGTGAAGGGGAGACAGATCTGTGACAGCACAGCCTGGGTGCAAAATGTCTTGGAGGGCTGTCGAAGCCAGCAAGTGGATGGGAGAATGGTGTTCTTGGATCAGGAAAAGGCATATGATAGAGTGAGGTGGGACTATTTGGAGGCAGTTCTGCAGAAGACAGGATTCAGTGTGATAGAGGCTTGGAAACTGATGGGCCTGGTGTGAGGCTGTCAGGCTGTGGTACTAATGAATGGGTGAAGTGGCCCAGAGTTTGTCTTAGGGAGAGGCATACCACAAGGGGATCCTCTCTCACCTCTACTATATATCCTATTCTTGGAGCCTTTGTTGGCATGGCTGAGAGGAAGGCTCACTGGGCTGAAGATGGGGGAGGTGGTCTGGAAGCTGGGAGCTTTCGCTGATGATATGGTGGTAGGGTTAGACTGTATGGCAGATATGATGAGACTGCAGGAAGGGGTGGGACAGTATGAGAGGCTGGCAGGGGTGAAGCTGAATTAGGGCAAGTGTGAGACTATAGAGCTGGGAGCTGGTTTGGGAGAACATAGACATTTTGGTCAACTGGTCAGTATAGGAGAGATAGTTCAATATTTGGGTATCTGGTTCTCAGTATATGGAACAGTTCTACTGAAGGAGTGGTGGAGTGGAATGATACAAAAGTGAGAGAATGCCTTGGTGGGCTGGTCAGGGAGGGACTTCTCCTTGGTGGGGAGGATTGTAGTTTTGAATATATATTGGCTACCAAAGCTGTGATATTTGGGATATCATTTGGACTTTCCCAGCTGGGTGGTATAGAAGCTGAAGAAGATAGTGGAAGGATGGCTGTAGTAAGGAAGAAGACTATAGATTAGTTGGGAGATGTTAGTAATGTATACAGTAGATGGTGGATTGGGGCTGGTGGATTTTAGGAGGCAGCTGAAGGTGCTTCGGGGTTGGTGGGGTTGTCAATTGGCAGAATTAGGAGTGGATAGTTGGGGTAAACTGGCTATGGACAATTGGGAAGTCAGGTTCTGCCCCTATGGTGAGGTTGGGAAGGATGGACTCTTTTTGCTTGAACCATTCAGAGCAAGCTAAGCCACACAGACATCTTTTCATAATAAGCAACATATTTTCAAGTTTTCCCATCATCTATTCTGATGTACAAGGTGTGGCAGGAGTTTAGCTACAATTTACGACAAGTCTCATCTGTTTCGGTGGAGTTTTCATCAAATGGCGACATAGGGTACATTAAGCTCTGAGTGTTTGGAGAGAAGGAGGCCTGGTCTGGGTCTCCCCAAGAGTTTTGCGGTAACAGTTGGAACTGGTGTAGGGGCATGAGGAGTAGGTGGTCAGGGGAGGCAGGCTGGTATTAAGAGTTGGCATACAGTGATGAGGGGCAGGAGGGTGGCTACTAGGCCCATGAGGGTAGGGCAGGGAGAACGTAGTATTGACAGAGGTAGGAGTCAGGTGACCAGTTAGGTGATGGGTCAGGTGACTGGTCAGGTGCCTGCTGGGGGCCAGGGGTCTGGAAGTGGTGTGGCTGGGACTGGTATTCCTGGGGCTGGGCCAGTGGCTGGGGTGACTGCTGGAGTTTCAGAGAACAAGAAGAAGGCAATGATAGCAGCCGGGAAAGACTTCTTTTGCTCAAACTACTCGGAGCGAGCTAAGCCACACAGACATCTTTCAGCAAAAGACAACACGTTTTCAAGTTTTTATTTCGAACAAACTGGTGTACATTGTGCGGCAGGAGTCTACCTATAAGGCACAACAAGTTTCAGAGAAAACCGTTAAGTTTTGGAGACATGGCTAGTCAAGAATCCTCTAGCTCTGAGCGTCTTGAGAGGAGGAGGCCTGGTCTGGGCCTTCCCAAGAGCTTTGCCACTGCTGCAGGGGCTGGGGTGGCTGCTGGAAGGGCTGGTGGACAGGGGAGGACTGGTGGGATT
Organism: Jimgerdemannia flammicorona; assembly: GCA_003990745.1. Classification (NCBI taxonomy): domain Eukaryota; kingdom Fungi; phylum Mucoromycota; class Endogonomycetes; order Endogonales; family Endogonaceae; genus Jimgerdemannia; species Jimgerdemannia flammicorona. The sequence goes on along the minus strand of RBNI01004825.1, from coordinate 881 downwards.
GAGGCCTGACATACAGTGGTTGAGAATAGGAGGACTGCGGCTAGGCCCATGGGGGTTGGACAGGGGGGGTGTAGTGTTGACAGGGGGAGGGGTCAGGTGATGAGTCAGGTGACGGATCAGGTGGCTGGCAGGGGACAGGGGTCTGGTGGTATGACGCTGGGGACTGGTTCTTCTGTGGCCAGGCAGGTGGCTGGGGAGAGGACTGCTGGTGGCGCAGCAGTACCTGGAGGGGTGACTACAGGGGTTTCAGGGACCAAGGGAAAGGTGACTCTAGCGGCAGGAACAGGCAAGTTAGTGGTGAGGCCTTTCTTCCACAAATCGGTGTCGATGTGGGCAGTTTCGGCGAATTTTCTGGGATTGGCGATGTCCACAAAGGAGGTGCTGAGACTGGTGGGGGAGGAAGTAGCTGGGGCAGAATCCCTGAAGTTCATCCCCTCGGTGGAGGCTGTAGAGATTGGATTTGTGGAGGAGGATGCGATGGTGAAGGTACTAGAGAAAGGGATGGTGGTCAAGGGTGTCCGGATTGGAATGGCGAGGTGTCTGAGGTGGGATCCGCATACCTTTCTCCGGTACTATTCATGTTACACAAACTTCAAGCAATAGTTTTTCAACACAAAGCGGAGGAAAGGTATTATAAACATGTCTTCGAGCAAGAGTTCCGATGGGCGTGCTGGGTCTGGTGAGCCTGGGGCCTTTGGCTGGCAGCAGGTTGGGAGGGGTTATGGCCTGGGGATGGGGGCCTTTGGAGGGTTGACGGCCGGTGAGAGTTCTGGTGGAGGGCTGGTGTCTAGTGGGAAGGGAGGAGAGACTGGCCGCATGAGTTTTGCTGACAAAGTGAAGGGGAGTGGATGGCCGACTGGGAGCCGGGCTGGGGCTGCGGG
>RBNI01004824.1:0-13408 GCA_003990745.1 Jimgerdemannia flammicorona | reverse complement strand
TTAATGGAATTAAGTCCTTATAAATTTTTATTAAAAGGAAATCTAGACTATATAGGCCAAAACTCTCTCCCACCCCCTCTCTCCAAGTACTATCTCTTTATTATTCTTAAACTATAGAGAGAATTAGCAGTTTTACTATCTCAGCTATATAAGAGTAGTGTTGCATATCTCTATTACAATAATATATATCTATTTACTAGGGCTGGATCATTTGATTAATACTATGAGAGTATATCTATATATTGGATCCAGTAATGTTAGAACTAAATAATACATATAACCCTCTTAACTCCAAATAAAAGTCAGAGGTAAAGAAAAAACCCTCCAACCAATTAACAAGAAGTAGAATATATTCATGGCAGATGAGTAAAGAACTTATATATAAGATCTTCTCAAAAGAACTGACATATTAGCTAAGATCTAAAAAGACCCCAATTTTACTCTCTGAGCCTGCAGCCTTAATTATATTATCATATTAGCTCTCAGTTCTAGTCAGGTACTGCCAAATAAGAAAGGTCCTACTCTCTAAGCCTGCAGGCCTTAATTGTATTACCATATAAACTCTTAGTTTCAGTTGAGTATAGCCAGGATACCAGTTATTGTACTACTCCACTACTTGCCAGCCAATCAAAAGGCTCTATCAAGATAATAATTGTTCTAATCCTAATAACTGCCTCTAGTCTAGTACTTGACTAATTTATCATTATTGATCTTTCTCTTATCTATAATGATCATCTCTTCTCTCATCTTGATACTACCCAAAAAGCAGTCATCTACATCAGAACTATACTTACTGGAAAGCTCACCAAAGCTCAGAGAGCTCTACTTCAGATATAGACAATCTACAGATATATAACCTATACTGATACTTAATGTTTAAGATCAGCTAACTCTCTATATAGTCTGTAATATGCTGTGATGATACTTTGTTGATAATAGTAAAAGGAAGAAGATATCATATCAAAACAGATATATCTCAGATATAGTCAGAGGTATTAGAAACTACAAAATAGTAGAGAAAGTATTGATTCAATACTAATAAAGAAGCAGCTCATCATCATTGTCTCTTTTCTATTACTCTATAATAGATATAGCAAACTAATTCAAGATAAAGAGAGAATAAGTTATAGAAAAGAAACTTAGAAGATTATCTATCAAAACCTTATAACTGATATAATAGTAGAGAAAAAGATCTGATCAAGATCTTTCATATATATAAAAGTTGAGCAAATTAGAATCTATAGAATAGATAAGAGCTTTTTTTAATTTTATAGTAAATCTGCTCCATATAAAAGAGAGGAGCTGAGATAGTTTATAGATAGTTTGGCTGATTGCACAGAGAGTAGTAGATATATTGGCAAACTTTAGACATTATAGAGAAGTTACTAAAAAAAGAAGAGTAGAGATATATTCTGATATTATATAGTATTTTTTATTTAAATATTTCAGATATAATACTTGTAATATTTATAAATATAACTACATTATTATATAAATAGAGATAGATTTAAATAAGATAAATTGATGATATCAATTTAGTGATATCATTATAACATAAGAGCTATTTAATTAAAAAGTAATGATATCACATTCTATAATTACTAATATAAAATGATATTATTAATAAAATAATATAACTGCTAAATAATGCTATCTGATGATCTTGTCTAATTTATTTATCAATTTTTATAGCTTAAGCATATAACTAGTATTAGAAAGAATCAAAAGAACCTTATTCTATTTTTAGATACTGATTATATTATTTAAACACTGAGAATAATATTGTCTCAAAGATGGGTATCAAAAATTTTTGAGTACAGACAGACAAGTACAATTTGGAGCCCCATGTAATTACATATGGAACTTCTACATCTCAAAATTTAACATGTCATCGCGCGACATCACATCAATGTCGCGAAATCCGCCGTCCTTCCTCCTTCACCGACTGGATATCGCGAGTACATTCACTTATCGAGAATGTACAGGTTCTCTCTCAACTGGCCATTGGGGAAGACGCGATGTGTTCCGTCTATTCATTGAAGATAATTGGATAGAGGAAAATTCATGGTCGCTGGAACAGCAAACAGTTGTAGCTTGTTCGTTTGTAAATTAAAGGGGAATAAAAACAAAAGTGACATGGTATTATGGAACGAAATTTGTTTACTTCTATGAGAAATATTCATAGGAGCACCTGTATATATAACCACGGGATCACCCCCTCCAATTCCTCCATGGTAAAATTCACAGCATACATTGCCCGCCTTCCTAACCCATCTATATCTTCTTGCATCCGCACGATGCTCCCCTGTACCACTGCATTTGTCACCACCGAAAATGTTAATCCTGGAAGCACCCATGTCCCACTCTCCAACGCACTCGCCTCAGCCTGCCTATCCAGCGCGGAAAACCCGCCCATGCGAAATGCGAACGTCCGAGGGTTATCGTCATTCCGTTTCGGTAAAGGGAGTGGGTGCGCGATCTCTAGTCTCAGCCCTGGGCCGGCCTTTGCAATGATGTACCGGGTTGTGGGAACGGCACGGAACCAGCCAACTCCTCCTGTGGGTGTTCGCCAGTGGATGGTGGCTGGGTGAAATTGTTGGTTGCGGACTTTGTCGTCGTTTGATGCTTGCGCGCCAATCATGACGTTTGAGCCGAGCCACGCGGTGACGACACGGTCGCGTTGGGGGTCATCGTCAGGTGTGTAGGGCAGGCGTGTGGTGGTCTTTTGTGAGGTGTGTGCGATGACACGGCGGACAGTACGGTCGCCTGTGAAGTTGGTGAGGCGGGGGATGACGGCCGCGGGAATGCGGGTACGGGGGCTGAGTAAAGCGACCACCACGGCGAAGCACCAGTCGTCTGAGTGATCGAAAGGCTTTGAAAGGTCAGGAATGGGAGCGAATTCACGGCCGACGGCGAGCCAAATCCATTGGCCGACAATGGCTTGATAGGTTAGCATGTCGACTCCGTAGCTGCGGTCGTAGGGTCCGACAAAATTTCTCAAACCTACGAGTTGATGATCTAGCACTTAGCTAAGCGAAAAATTGTTGGCGAAAATGCACGAAAATTTATCGATGCCTACCTGGATGATAGAACTCCCCGATATCACTCCACAACCCATCAAGGATCTCGTCACCGAGCTTGACCAACCCCGACTTCTCATTCGTATAGCTTGTCCACAACACCAGAGCGAATATGTCCGGTCCGTAATAAGTAGGGGAATTATACTCCCACAGCGTTTTGTCGTCATCCCTTGCCCAAAGCTCATATAACTGTTGAGCGCACTCCTCCGCATGTTCGACGAAATCGGGTACCCCTAACCTATCTCCCACAAACGACAACACAAACGAGCGCATCAATGCGATATTTGTATATCGAGGCGGGGCCGTCTTGCGCTTCCTCGTACCCTCCGCCGCTAACCGTAGAGCTTGAATAATTCTTACAACAAGATCAGCGGGGAGCACCGCCTCGTATTCCATTAGCAGCAACGCCAGCGTCGTTCCACAAAACTCACGCCAGTTCGGGTCGAAATCGAGGTACTCGCGCACTGGAGCTGGGGGCTCCGTGGGTTCTTCTGGTGCACGTCGGAAGGTCCCGTGAAATGAAGTGTTTGGGGAATCGTATTGATTATCGAGGACCCGATGGATGGCCGCGACGGCGCGATCGTGGTCAGTGCCGTTATTGCGAAGGAGGAGGCCGAGGGAGTACCACAGCGTCTCGCGAGTGAGGTGATCACCGACGTTGAGCCGGAACTCGAGGTATTGGGAACTGATGAAGCCCAGATCTTCGTCCCACTGTTGGTCCATATAAGTTATGGATAATGTAGCAAGGTCCTGAGCATGTTGTGAAAGGTCCCTGAGTTGCAGTGCTGCAGCATGAACGGCGGTGTAGAAACAGAGAATGAAGAGTGCGACGGTGAACATGACAGATTTGGAGGCGGGGCAGGGTTGTCAATCAGTAATGGGGGACATATTAATTAATTACCTAATATGCCTGCCAAACATTATGCAAGTGCGTCACAGCCAATTAATTACCTAACCCCATGATCTCCGATTTCAATGAAAGATTTCCTCTACGAGCTATTTATCTTTCAGTCAACCGTTTAAGAGCCTCTATGACAAACACAAAGGTTGGATATCGCGCAGTAGCTTTGGAAGGGACAAAGTTAAACTGCCGTTGATGGGCGCTGTATGAAACACTCATTCATCATCTTGTGCATCACCGTAAAAGATACATAGTCGAATTCGGTGCCAATATGTACATAAAATCTGTGTAGAATCCTGTGGACCCTATACAGGTTCTGTATGTTGTGATGACACCTTCAAAACCAGTGACATCAGAATTCAGAAGATTGCCTTGACTTCACAAGCCACTGATTGCAAATCATGACTCAACCATGACTCATCTTGATTATAAGATGATCTGCAACTAAACTCATAATGACTCATAATGAGCTTAGTGATACACTACTATTAGTCAGGTGACTCTCCTCTCTGGACTAAAGGAGAAGACCTTTAAGATATAAAAAAAGTATCAGGAGAAGAAGTATAAAGTATTAACTATAAAATAGAAGACTTATCACAAAATAAAATATCTGTTATCTGCCAAATAGCCAGATCAAGAAGCTATCTAGGTCTATTAGTTTAAGAATAAATGTTTACTAATATTAAGAGAACAATGAAGCTGTATACAAGAAGGACCTCTAGTCTGAACCTCTATACAAGAGATCTCTACTACTATACTCTCAATCACTGAGAAATATTGAGTGTCTTTAGATATAGTAAGAATATGAGCTAAGATATCATCTCTGCTAAAAGTTCACACAAACCAACTCTCAAGAAATTGTAGATACTATATATATAGACAGACATGAATAAAAACTGACCAAAAGAGTCCACCAGATCTTCAGACATATACTCTGGGTCATTTCCAATCTAGAATATATCAAAGTCTCTAATATTTAAAAATTGACAAGCTACCATACAGACTACCTTGAGGAAATAGTTGCAGAAGAGACCCAATCTACTATTATAGTTAAGAGTGATGAGGTTCAAACTCTATTCTAAAGGACAATCCAGACCAATTTATTCATAGTCTGATTGTACTATTTCAAGACCCTCTTTTGAGAGTCTACTATCTCTAGAATTCTACAGATATTCTTTACTTTGTAGATGACCTCACCATTGATTGAAGACCTTAAGAGCAGAATGACCTTATACCCTTCAATGATATCACCCTCTCAGACAACTTGGAGAATAATAGCAATTTACTTATTTTATTAGAAGAAGATATTAATAACTTCCTTTCCTCATTCCCCAACTCTCTTACTGACTTTAGTACAACTGTAGAGAATGCAGAAAATGATTTGGCCAGACTCTCTGAAGAAAATGAGAAGGAGGATAAGAATGACATAATTCCAGTTATATTGAATTTTAAGATATATGAGGATGGCTCTATTAGCCAAATTGAGTAAGTTAGTTAGTTATACAAATAGTAACTATATATTAACTAGCCAAATTCATCACAAATATAAAATTAGTCTTATCTAGTTAGTTAGTCACCTAAATTTCAAAAGCACACTAAATAGTATCTTCTAGTAATTATAAGTTATAACCAATTATCTAGCTTTATTCTTAGTCTAAAAATCTGTATAAATATCCTCTAATCTATAGTAAATAAATCTCAGTCAGCTTGAGTTTGAAGTAAAAGGATTATAGAGAAACTCACTGCCTTTAAGAGACTGAAATAATTCTAAAAAACAAGATAACTAGAGCAATGATCACTTAAGATTTGAGTTGAAAAATTTCTCTTACCATGGAAAATCATCACAGAAAATAAAGATTGAGTCTAGAATTCAAGATACAAGATTCAGGAAACTCACCAGAAAACTTAGCCAAGAATATCAGAATAATCACCAATCTGCTAGCAGATAATAGAGTACTGCCACAGAACCAGAATATACTACTACAGTCAGATAAGAAAATGACTGCCACTTAGAATACTAAGAACTATCACAAATCTCAGAAATTGAATACAAAACAGCTATCAGAAATGATGACCATTTGGAAACAAGACTAAAGAAAGACCCAAGGATATATCAGACTACTAAGAAATATAGAAAACATGCAAAATTAATTACCAGAAACCATGTATATATTCTTTGACCTTTTGTTATTCTGAATGACTAGTTATGTGACCAATGACTTGAGATATATAAACTCCAATATAATGTGAACTTCATCATGATATGAACTTTAGCAAATAAATCAAACAGCAATTAAAGTGAATATTGAGCCAGAGTATTATTAGTAAAGAAATAAATAGTGTATAAATAATCAGTGGTATCTTGAGCTGTATAATATAATGAATGAATTCATATAAATCACATATCACATTTTAGGGGCTCAACTGGAAAATTTTTCTAAAGACTTGATCATTTGGCTCAAGAATCCAGCAGTTATCTATAGTGGAGAATTTAGGAAAAACTAGCTAACAGCAACCTGCTTCAGAAAGAGAAGTATACACTATTATCAGGATAGCTCTCACCCTGTTCAGAACTAGTAGTCAGGAAACTGAATCATAAGAAAGAAGTGATACAGATTATGGTTTGACCTAAAAAAAAAAGAAGATATCTCAGAGAATAATTTGAGCCTATATAGACTCAAGGTCCAGAATAAGAAAAAGATTTTTCTGAAGAATACCAGACCCTAATCTAAAGAAGAGATTCAGACAGAAGTGACTATATTACTACTATTATCATCCAAATTACACTACTGAATCAAGCATATTTTGAAACATCTAAAGGAGAAGAAGATTACCATTCTTATCTCTAGAACAAGTGAAAGACAATGATTGAGGAATTCAATCAGATTACTCAAAAGATAAATTCAACCTTTATCACTATTCAGACAGAAACATAGACCCTTGGCAAGATGAATAGAACTCTACTACTTCACAATAGTAAGGGGCAGATGAACTGAACATTAGCTATATCAGTCTAATTCCAATTGCTAGAACCTTGGTATCTTGGTTCTTCATACCCTGATACTATTCACAAGAGACAAGAAACTCTAGTCCACTCAGCACCTCAGTATTTAGTAACTACTATCACTTAGTTAGAGAATCTCTACTATTAAGAATCTCTATCTCAGCTTTAATTAGAAGAGCCAGACTCCCTACACTCTTACTAAGACACTGTCTCTTATCAGTACTACTAGTTTATCAAGCACCTCCACTATCTCTATCCCAAGCATTATCAAGAAACTCTACTCCAGAACTAAACTCAGATAGTGAAGATAAACTAGATATGAGCTATCTTTAGAAATTCCATAGTACAGATAGTGAAGATATTGAGGATTTCTTTGGAAAAATTGAAGTATAAGCAGCAGCCAAGCAGTGAGATGCTCAGAGAAAGCTCAGAATTATAAAATTACTTCTGAGAGATCCTATCCTACAGAAGTACAACCAAGCAAAGCAAATTGAAGGAGATATTCATAGAATAGAGCAAGCTGCCAATCTTTGAGCAAATGGAGACCATATGGATAGATATATATCCATAAGGCCTAGCTCTGCACCCAGTTAAATAGACTTGAGTATCAATAAGAAGTATAAGAAGCTTTAACCTATATGAGCCAAGCTACCAATGAAACTCTAAAAAGCTTCTACTATTGAATTCAAGCTTAGATAATCAAGGCAAACTTGCAACCAGCAGTCCAACTAGCTCCAGCCTCTACCATCTTCCTCAATGGAATATTTTTAGAACTTTAAAGATAAGTCATTAAGATGAGCTATTGAAGTATTAAATAATAAGGTGCTGAAATACAAGGATGCTGGAAAGCAGACTATAGATCACCTCAGCAAGTATAAGAATATCAAGAACTAGCTCAAGCTGAAACTTCAAGAACCTATGGAACTACTATAGAATAAGAGAATGTCTACTTGAGAGCTCAGTTGGCTAGCTATGAGACCAGCCCCTCACTTACAATTCTGACTCAATATAGATAACAACATTAGCCCTCACTGAGAACTCAAGAAGACCCTATAACAATACTCACCAAATAAATAAAAAACCTAGTCATTGCAGTTGCTCTGTTAAAAAACTGAGAAGAAAGAAAGTAAGATTATTATCAAGATAATAGATCAGACTACTGGTAGTAAACTAATAAGAGCTCTACTCAGGCCCCACCAGTTATAATCACAGATTTATCAGTAACAAGTTCCTATATCCCAACTTGCTTCAACTGTAGAAACCAAGGTCACATTCAGAGGTTCTGCCTAAAGAAACAGTATCTATGTATCTAATAATAGAAATATTAATATTATTTAAATAGATAAAGAGACTTGAGAAATGGAAGAAGAAGCTATATATCTGGCTTCATGGCCAAGATGATACCTATCCATACTATGAAGTCTTTCCCTCTAAGGTAACTTGGGATATAGTGTCTGCTCAGATCAGAGAATGAAGAAGACCTCCAAGAACCTCACTTCTTTACTATTACCAGTAACTATGTCAACAGATAAACATCTGAGACATGGCCATTCCTCCTCAGATACTCCCCTGGAGAAGGACAAGAGAGTTAGAAGAGACACTCCTGAACCAGAAGCTAGCCCATCAAGAGTATCAAGAAGTACCTCTCTGCCTGATCTTGAAGAAGAAGAGTATATATATATAGAATCTTCAGCTGATAAAATGTCCAATAGAAATGAGAGGATTCACCCCAAGGGACCTAGACATTGAAGGAGCAACAAGTCCCATAAAGCAGCATCACTTTGAGAACACCTTTGCACATAGAATGCAGGCCTCACATTTGAATAAGTCTGTAATAGAATGAACAGACGAGACAGGATGAGCGATCACGTGACCCGGTGATGACGTCACAATCGAGCGTGACATACGACGAACGTAACGAATGATACAAACGACGTGAACGATGCAAATAAACAATATCCAGCTTATCCCCTGCAACTGGTGCTGCAGCAATCACTGCAGCAACTGATAATTACCTAACAACAAAGGTCCTGATCACAAAGGTGGTCCTGATCATGATCACAAACCTCCTGATCACAAAGGTTATAATCACAAACCTCATCCATAGTTACCAAATTAGTTACTCATACTTAGTCAGAAATTGCAAACCAACTTGTATAAATACCCCCCAGTTTCCATCTGAAATAAAGACAGTTTTAGTTCAGTCCTTGATATAAGAATCAAATCCTCCCTCTACACACACACATTCCCCTGAGTCTTAGTAATAACATCTAAGTGACTCTAGTGTTTCTGACTAAACTCTAAAAGCCTAGCTAACTTCTACCAGAATTGAGACCAATATATAAATCTCAAAGACTTAAGTAAACCCCCTTATTGAACCTGAATTCTAAGGCAAATTCAGTCTATGCACAGCAAAGAACAAGTTTCTTATAACTACAGTTAATAAGAAGAGCACTGCTGCTATAGTTACTTTTAAGCAAGTACTTCCTCACACTGAAGACTTCTTGTTGTATACTAAGTCCCTAAGTAATACCTTGTTTTCCTAATTATCCAAAGAATAAGAGAGGGGTAGAAATAAGAGTTATTATAACTTGATAGTAACATAATTACTAAGCCAAGACAGCATTAAGAACATACTTCTAAGAAGTTAGAATAAGATCAACCTTGGACAGGAGTAACCTCAGAATCAACTGTGAATTTCCTAGGAACAAATCCCCAAACTAGAGTCAGATAAGCAATTGCCATTAGGACCAGGTGGTACTAGAAAACTCCAGACTCAAGAACCTACTTGTAAGTGCACAACCTCCAAGCCACAGAAATCACACATCACCTTCTTAACAAGCCACTGAAATTACACGCGACCTCTGAACAAATCTAGAAATCACCTGCATGATCATAAAGCTGAGTCAAACAGAAGTCACAGTGCACAAAGCTGAGTTAATACAAAGTCATGGAACACAAGATTCACACAAGTGGAATCTTACCAATCAAGAACAAATACATATATATCAAGTCCCGAGATGTGTCAAAACAGAGAACCAAAACAAATAACAACCACAACTTCCAAACACACAAACATGACCACCAAGATCTACAACCACATCTGTGCTGACATTTGGAATGCAATTGTCAACCGAGCTACACCCCCTCTGCCCCTCATGAATATCCATAGCCTAGCACCCCTCTACTTCATGAAAGCCTGATGGAATGCCCTGAACATGCTTAACGAGGCCCACCAGATTGGACAAATCTCAAGCTACTACCAGATCGGCCGCCTCCTGGAAGATATGGTCGAACACCACCAGGATATAGACATTACCCAGATGTCTCAATACCAGAAACTCATTGCCCACAAACACTGAGAACTCTTCTATAAGTACAGTACCTTTATTCCCCACCTCTGAGTTACTACCAGTGAAATGGTCACTACCCTGTCTTATGGCCAAATCGATGACATGATACAAGAACTCAACCACAAGTATCTTGAATACGTTCAGACTACCAACAGAACCTTCCTGCATCCTGATGACCACATCCTGCAAATGCCCCAAGTTGGATATGCCATGAAGAACATCTATGATATAATCCACTTCGATGAAGATGAAGCAGAAGACAATGATCCCTCTGACACCAACATGATCTCAAGCTAAGGATCTCTACCAACTCTGATCACACCACCCACCTTACCGATGAACTTACCACATATGAGACTTATTGGGACAATGACCACTGGCATAAATACCAACCTGCATTCACTCTCGATTACTTCAACTACAACAAAGAGACTGGAGAACACAATCTATACCTTCAGACAACCCTTGAGACTGAACCAACCACCCCACCACCCAAGTATGAGCAACATGAACCACAACTGCCAGCTTACTACAACCCCGTGACTCATAGTGCTATAACCTATAGAAGATACACAGACAGTGAATCTGATGAAAGCGAAAACGATGCACCACTTCTTCGCCCACCAACACCCTATCCAGCATATAAGACAGATGATGCTATCCTGTGGGATGGCAATGTATTATTACCTCAGCCAATAAGGAGAAGTAATCCACGAACCACTCTTCCTAGACAACTACTTCTTCAGAGATGATGTCATTGATGGTGATGTCATTGAAGACTATTCAGACAGTGCCTAAACCTATAAATAGCTTAGCAGTCATAGTATAGTTAGATTAGCCTTGTATGATATGACTGTGAACTGACTCAGCAGTCAGACAATCTCTTGATATATCAGATCACACTTGTACTACATGACTGCATTCCAACTCAGCAAAGCACTTAGTGCTACATCTATATCTAGTATAGTCCAGATAGCCCCTCACTAGTATAAATACCCCCTCCCCCAGACCTCAGAATCTCAGACCTGAACAATTCAAACACAACTCCTGAGCACTTCCCCACAATATCCCCTTACACAACTACTCCTAGTATAGCAATATCATGAATAGTGAATAAACCTATTTAATAACCCACAAACCACTCTTAAGTAAATCTGCTCCCCGTTAGGTCCCACTCCTAACCCTGTCACGAAATTTCCTAATTGGGTATTGTCTACAGCGATATGCCAATTCAACTAAGCTGGTCTTAGTTTCTTGAACTTCCTGAAATATGGAAAATCCTGAATACCCAGAACTAGTCCGAAAAAGGACTTTGGTTGAGATGTCAACCCGATCTTGAAATCAATAAGCATAGAGGACATACTCCATACGAAATTGATCTTGACCATAAGAAAATGGTCTTCCAGAATATCTAGAACTTCCAGAAAACCCTTCCAGAACTATGTAATAGTTACCCTAAAAAACAACCCTCTTACACTACTAGCTAGTAATTGACTAAGTATATAAAGAGACATCTATCCTGGTGGCAAAGATTTCTAGGTCCTCTTTGCCATTCTTGCAGAACTTCATCTGGGCTAGTTTGTTCCAAGTTTCTTATATATAGGCTATATTTTGGAATTTGTTCAGCAATAAGATCTTGAGTTCTAGATCTACTATATAGTTATCTCTACTTAGTCTGTTTTGATCAGCTGCCTGTCTATTAACTTGAGAGTGATCTTTTCAGATTATCAGGTGTTTTTCTAAAGTATACTAGAACTTGACTGCTGTTCTAGTGAAAAATGTTATCACTATTTCTACTTGGACTGCTGATATAGTAAACAACTGTTAGAGAGTACTATCAATATTATTAGTGAGCATTCTTATAGGTACTTAGTTATTATTCCATTAATTGGTTCAGTATTCTGTATCTACTATATTAATGAAAGTTTCAATATTACTATTTTTTTCACTAAAAGTAGAGACTCTCAAGATCTTGGTAGATTTGTTCTATTCAGTGATTTGTCCAACTATTTCTACTAAAGTGACTAACTAGACAGTTAGGGTCAGAATATTTATATCTACTATTGTATTAATTACTAATAGTGGGCCTATAGGGGTGGATTCTTCTGAAGACTATTTAGTTTAGTATGGTTGTAGTGTAGAGTGACTTAGTATTACTTGGTTCTCAGAGATCAGATCAAAGAGTTCTGTAAGAGTGAGTAAACCAAACTACTATATAGATACCTGAATTGGTTTTAGGGTCTGGTGGGTCTAATTCTCTTAATTTATAGGGTTTAGATAAATTCCTAGGTCTGCTGTTCTTTGTTGACTATCATCAGACTAATATTTTGCTAAATCTTTATCTGACTTTCTTTCCTGATGAGATAGTGTATCCTCATACTAACTAGGTCCTTCAAAAAGGATATCAGAGTCTGGCTGAGTGGATGGGTCTACTTCTTGGTCAGAGGTTGGAGGTGGGTGATCTGCCTGTTTATTCTTATATCTTAATATAATATTAGTATAGTATATAACAAACTAATAGTAGAGAGATATTTGGGTAGAAGTATGGTGATATCTCTTAGATGAAATCCACTTATAAGCTACTGCTCTTGCTATAGAAGAAACTGTTGAGACACCTTTCACCGGTAACATTCAGGTGACACAAGATTTGGACAACACTTTCTACGAAGTTTCTGGTGAAAAGCAACTATCAACATGGTAAGCAACAAGCATTCTGGTGAGCGTGGCGGCCAGGGAGGCAGCCGTGCCTTTGCCTGGCAGCAGGTCGAGAGTAAGCGAGGGGATGGTTTGGGGATGCCAGGGCCCTCTGTGGTTGGCAGCGGCGCTGGAGGAGGAGGACGAGGTGGGCTGCGTCAGAGAGGTGGAGGGAGGACGACCTTTGCTGACAAGGTCAGAATGGGGAAGGTGGCAGCAGGGCTCGATAGTTGGTTGGGTCTGGGGAAGGCGACGCCGGTTTCGGAGGGACCCCCCTCAGGAGCTTCAGGCGGAATGGGGGGAGGGGGAGTAGGGGGAGGAGATGTGACTGCTGATGGGGCTGTGACGGCGAATCTGGAAAAAAATCCAGATGTGA
>RBNI01004823.1:0-13409 GCA_003990745.1 Jimgerdemannia flammicorona | reverse complement strand
CCACCCACCATCCAGTCAGCAGATCCCCCAATAGCCCTTCCCATCTTAACACCTTCTCTCCCAGCCCCAGCCGCTGGCCCTCCTCAAATACAAAAAGCCAATGACCTGCCAGTCCTACCCATATTGCCAATACCCACCCAACAGTGAGCCAACTATTACCCACCCCCCCTATGAGCCGAGATCTCAAACCCTCCCATCGACCTCCCTCTCCCACCAGCCTACGCTCCACACCCAGTCGATCCCCTATCTCAGCCCAAAAGTCCCCCAAAACCTCACACTCTCCCAGCCAATGTTCTGGTGTCTGTACATGACCCCCAGCTCTCTCAACATCATAACACTCCTCACAGTCAAATTGTCCACCATCCACCAAATGCCCCATATGGAAATTCAACATGACATTCCTCTGCAACATTCGCCACCATACTACCCAGAACTTGGGGGGAAGCCACCTCCGTATCTCTGCACTCCAAGACCAGATACCGGCCCAGTCCCACTCCTCGCCGATCCCTGCCATCTGCCAGCCACTTGGCCAAAGATCCTGGCCAAGTCCCTGCTGATACTCTATTCCCTCCCCAATATCAAATGTAGCAAGGGGAGTACCCCCCAGGAGCAATCTATCCCAGCACCACATATTAGGCCCCCATACCGCCTCCCCCTCATTGCCTTGCCAGCGCAGGCCAATTCGGTGTGCCCCCTCAGCTACACCCCACCAAAAGCCTTTGAACTGCAGCTGCCGAACTCCATCCAGTTCCACCAAAGAGAGCAGGTCTCCAGAGGACCCCCAAGGGGACATTCGCATCTCCCATACCTTCTGCAGCAGAGGAACCCAACCTCCGCCCTGTAATTCCACAGCTCTCCTCAACCACCAGGCTCGCAAGCAGTGCAGCCTCTTAGGAAAGTCCACCAGTCCAAGGCCCCCCCTGACTACCGGTCTTGCAAGAGTATCCCAACTGACCTGGGACCTCCTCCCTGCCCAGATCCAATCTCTAGCCACCTTCATCAGCTTCTTCACTACCCAAGCGGGGAAATTGAGATGATAAGCCACATACCACAGCTTGGGGAACCAATATACATTCAGAATTGACACCCGCCCTGCTAAAGAGATATGGCGGCCTCCCCACCCTCTAAGGGCCTCTCCCCAAATGTTCACCCTACTCTCCCACCACACTTGTGGCAAGACAGAACTATATACAGAGAGGAAGATGCCCAGATACTGCACCACCTCTCCCATAGGGACAATTGTTTCAATGATGTCCCCTCCCACTAGTCCATTCCCTAGCACCATTGTCTCACACTTGTGCCAGTTGAGCTTTGCCCCCAAGTGCGCCTCATACTATTCCACAGTCTCCTGAAGTGCCCCTATATCTGCCACAGACCCAAGTCCAACCACTATATCATCAGCAAACGTCCCCACCTTCCACCCTATACCATATATAGAGAGCCCCACCACCTTCTGGCGAATCCTATCTATCAATGGCTCCAGCGAAAGGGCATACAGAATAGGGAACAGAGGGTCCCCCTGAGGAACTCCTCTTCCCAAGGAGAATGCCCTCCCACAGTGGCCATTACACATCAGAGCTGCCCTACTGCTCTCCAACAGACTCAACATAGAGGCCCTAAACTTTGGGGGAACTCCAATTCGGTCCAATACCTTGCCCAGCCACACCCGCCATACCCGGTCGTAGGCCTTCTTCTGATCCAAAAAGACCAGCCTTCCATCCAGGCCACAGGCCCAGGCCCCTTCAATGATACCATGAACCCATACAGTCCCATCTCTAATAAGTCTGCCCCCAACAAAGCCCTGCTGCTCCTTCCCTAGCACCTGTTGGGCAACTTTCTGCAGCCTAGCGATAATCACCTTAGTCACCATCTTCCTGTCCATGTCCAAAAGCATGATCGGCCTCCAGTTCTTCCAGTCTTCCCTCCTCCCCTTATCTTTGTACAATAGGGCCACCAGCCCGAGATCCTGCTCTCCAACCCACTCACCACTCTGAAGGACATGGTCACAGAGAGCAGTCATCTCACTCAAAACTCTGGGGACCTTTACCATTTTCTTCCAGAAGTCCCATGGCAATCCATCCTCTCCTGGTGCTGTCCCAAGTTTAGTTGCCGCCAGGACACTCTGGATCTCTTCTCCCTGTACTGGTAAGATCAAGTCACCCAGTCCAGCCATATTGGGTGGCCTCCACTCTTCAAGCGTATCCGCAATCTCTACCTCATCAGCACCCCCTTCTTCCTTACTCCACAAGCCCTGCCATCTCTCCTTCAACACCTCTAAGATTTATTGCATACCGTGTACCATGTCCCCATCAGCATCCAGGACCCCATCCCACCAATATCGCACTCTTCTAGCCTTGAGGAGCCTTGATAAGTACCTAGACAGCCACTCACCCTCCTCAAGTCCCTGCCACTGTAGCCTAGCAGCCATGCCCTGCATATGAGTCTCCTTCTCTTCCCTCAACACCTGTTGTAACTCCACTATCTCCAGTTTTGCCCTCTCGATCCTCCAATCCTCCACCCCTTCAACAGTGAGCAGATCTGCCCAATCTGTTTGGAGTCTCCTCAACCTACTGGTAGCACACCTCGTGTGCCTCCTCTGCTGCCTCCCAGCCTCTCTACCAGCCTCTCCCCAATAAACCCTCGCAGGCTCTTTCAATCTCATCCAGCGGACGGCCACTGACAGACCCTCACGCCCCCAGTTAAAACCTTTGCCCAAATGTCCTCCTCCCACAATTCCCACAACCCCTTCTCAGCCAGTAGGGAGGAGTTAAGGTGCCAATGTCCAGGTCCATCTCCACTCCCCCCAAACTGCCCCTGTCCCAACAGACCCCAATGATCAGACCATGGGCACCACTCTACTTCCAGTGCCCTCCAAACATCTGCCCCCCAGCACTCCGCTGTCAGAATCCAGTCGATCCTTGTGCCCAAGCCATTCACCCAATGTGTATAGACCCTAGCATCTCCCCACCTCATTCTGCCCATGTCCTCCAAGGAGCTCAACGTCTCCACCTCCTCCCAAGCGTCCAGACCTCCACTTCTACCCCCAGTACCTCTCCCTCCATCAGTCCTATCTAGACGCTGATCCCGAACCATATTAAAGTCCCCACCGAGCACATCAACCCCTTCCTCCAAGAGAATACCCTCCTCTAGCAGCCCCCCAATCCATGCAATTCTCTCACCCCTAGCTGCAGGGCAGTAACAAGATCCCACCTTCACCGATTCCCACCCTGGTCTATGCCAATCGCCCCAGACCAATTGATCACCCCAGCTCCTGATTCCCCCCAAGTCCCCTCTACCCTTCCTCACCAAAATTGCCACCTTTCCAAACCAAGCAGTAGCCCCTCCCCATTCCCTAGTCCACTCGACCCAATCATCCTCATCCTCACATCAAACATCCTGTAGTAAAAAGAGATCAGCCTCCAATCCCTTGAGCCAAGTAAAAATGTTCTTATGCCGTCCAGAGCCCCTTAATCCATTCACATTCAAGGAGAAAATATTGGTTGTACTGTTCATAAGGAATAATGTTATATCATGGCCTCATCCTCTACAAGTCCGCATTCCACTCCTCCCACACCACGTCCAAGTCATGTTCAGCTGCCAGTTCCCTCTCCCCTGCTTCCTGTACCGCCAAAGCTCCCAGAAGTTCTACCATAGCCCATCTTCGCGCTCCTCAAATTCCTCGCGATACTCCAGGCAGGCCTCCTGCCAGAGCTGCAACCCATGACGTTCTACCCAGCAGTATACTGCCCGTTCACCAGCAACCACCCCCAGCTCTGCCTTCCTCACCTCATCAACCTCATACCCCTCCTCCTCCATGAAGATACCCAGAATCTCCACCTTCAGTGCCTCCACCATTCCATCACCACGTAGAATCCTTGCCCAATGCTCCTCTGGCATCGCCCGCAGGTCCACTTCTCCCAAGGCATCTGCTGCGAGGTTGTCCATCACCTTTCGCATCCACAACAGGTTCCCCACCTCCTTCCCTCCTGGAGTCCCCGGCCGCCCTACATCCAGCATTGTAGTGTCAGCTCCTATACTGGCAGCCTCATCCCACTCCTCCTCAGGGACATCCACCAGCTCGTCCTCACCAACTGCTACCACCTGTCCCCCTTGCCCCGCATGAGGGACCCCAAAGTGCACCTGCTGGGCCCCCTGCATCCGTGTATCCTCAGCCGGCCCTCTCTTCCCAATGGGGCCCCTTCTGATAAGTGGGGGAGGGGTGGCATCCAACTCTGACTCCCACACCTCAAAGGTACCGTCAGCAAACGGGTTCTTATCCAGCATCCCTCCAGTCCCTGCCTCCTTCACCCCCTCCACCTCCCCTCCATTACCAGCCCAAGCACTGGCCATAGCACCCTCAGACTCCTCTGCACCGACCGACTTCTTCATCCCCCCTCCAGACATACCCGCCAACAGCTCCCTCTGCCTCTTGCGTCCCTGGGCCCGCTCTCACTGCTTCTTATCTATACGGATCCGCTTCCCGCCCACAATCTCCAGATGTGTCGACTCCTCATACCGTTTCCAGGCTGCTGCCCTCCTCTCCACAGCGCCACCCAACTCCTCCAGTGCCTCCAATAAGTCCTCCTCCTCTACTTCACTCCCTTTCACCCTCGACACCTTACAGACCATGGCCGCCCACATCAGCACCGAGGGCCAGTCACTTGTCTTCCCTGTGGCCTCCTTTCCCGCCAGCCTAATCCTGACATCAACGTCACCAGTCCTGATCGTTGTCCCCTCCCACACCTGAAATCCGACATCCACCACATCGCCATACTCAATCATCACCTCCTCCACCCTCTTCCTAGTCTCCTCCTTAGTCACTGTGGGCACCCCCTTCACCAGAAGCTGCACCACCCTGGGGTCCCATCATAAGCACTGCACCATGGGGACCACCACCTCCCCAACCACAACTCTATTCTTCAGTGCCTCATCCAGTGGACCAGCCTCTTTAAAGCCCACCTCGACCCCCTCCAGCCCCTTCAAGAACTTCACTGAAGCCGCCCCAGCCACCTGCTTCAAGACAAGCCCCAGAACCATCCTTGCCGTCACTGCCAAGCCCCGGAAGCACAAGGTCATAGCGAACTCCGAAATCGACTTCTTGAGTAATGGGGCCACCGCCAGCCCCGTCACACCATCCGCCAGGTCCCCCTTCCGCATCGGGAACCCCTGCCCCCTCTGGCCATCAGCCGTTACATCTCTTTTTTTTTCCTGATTTGCTGTCACGCCACCATCAGCAGTCTCACCCCCAGCCACAACACCTCCAGACCCTATGCTCACACCCCCAGCCAGAGAACCTCCCCCCCTTCCAGGGCTCGCCTTGCCCTTCCCCACCGCAACACCAGCCCGGCTTCCAGTCGGCCATCCACTCCCCTTCACCTTGTCAGCAAAACTCATAGGGCCAGTCCCTCCTCCATTCCCTTCTGACACCGGCCCTCCTCCAGCACCCTTGCCACCCTTCGACCCTCCAAAGGCCCCCATCCCCAGGCCAAAACCTCTCCCAACCTTCTGCCAGCCAAAGGCCCCAGGTCCACCAGACCCAGCATGCCTGTCGGAACTCTTGCTTGAAGACATATTTATAGTACCTTTCCTCCACTTTGTGTTGAAAACTGTTACTTGAAGCTTGTGTAACGTGAATAGTACTGGAGAAAGGTGCTGCCCCCAATAGCCCTTCCTATCTTAACACCTTCTCCCCCAGCCCCAGCCACTGGCCCTCCTCAAATACAAAAAGCCAATGACCTGCCAGTCCTACCCATATTGCTAATATCCAACCTACAGTGAGCCAGCTATTACCCACCCCCCCCATGAGCTGAGATCTCAAGTCCTCCCATCGACCTCCCTCCCCCACCAGCCTACGCTGCACACCCAGTCAATCCCCTATTGCAGCCCAAAAGTCCTCCAAAACCTCGCACTCTCCTAGCCAATGTTCTGATGTCTGTACATGACCCCCAGCTCCCCCAACATTATGACACTCCTCACAGTCAAATTGTCCACCATCCACCAAATGCTCCATATGGAAATTCAGCATGACATTCCTCTGCAACATTCTCCACCATACCACCCAGAACTTGGGGGGAAGCCACCTCTGTACCTCTGCGCTCCAAGACCAGATACTGGCCCAGTCCCACTCCTTGCCGATCTCTGCCACCTGCCAGCCACTTGGCCAAAGATCCTGGCCAAGCCCCTGCTGGCACTCTACTCCCTCCCCAATATTGAACATAGCAAGTAGTGCGCCCCCTAGGAGCAATCTATCCCAATGCCACATATTTGGTCCCCACACTGCCTCCCCCTCATTACCTTGCCAGCACAGGCCAATTCGGTGAGCACCATCAGCCACGCCCCACCAAAAGCCCTTAAACCACAGCCGCCGAATTCCATTAAGCCCCACCAAAGAGAGCAGAACCCCTGAGGAGATGTTTACATCTCCCATACCTTCTGCATCAGAGGCACCCAACCTCCACCCTGCAGTTCCACAGCTCTTTTCAACCACCAGGCCCGCAAACAGTACAGCCTCTTAGGAAAGTCCACCAGCCCAAGGCCTCCCCTGACTACCGGCCTCGCAAGAGTGTCCCAACTGACCTGGAACCTCCTCTCTACCCAAATCCAATCCCTAGCCATCTTCATCAGCTTCTTCACTACCCATGCTGGGAAGTCAAGGTGATATGCCACATACCACAGCTTGGGGAACTAGTAAACATTCAGAATTGACACTCGCCCTGCTAGAGAGATATGGCGACCTCCCGATCCTCGAAGGGCCTCTCCCCAAATGTTCACCCTGCTCTCCCACCACTCTCGTAGCAAGACAGAACCATACACAGAGAGGAAGATGCCCAAATACTGCACCACCTCACCAATAGGGACAATTGTTCCAATGACGTCCCCACCCACTAGCCTATTCCCTAGCACCATTGTCTCACACTTATGCCAGTTGAGCTTTGCCCCTGAGTGGGCCTCATACCATTCCACAGTCTCCTGTAGTGCCGCTACATCTGCCACATCCCCAAGTCCAACCACCATATCATCTGCAAAGGCCCCCACCTTCCACACTATATCATATATAGAGAGCCCTGCCACCTTCTGGTGAATCCTATCCATCAATGGCTCCAGCGAAAGGGCATACAGAATAGGGGATAGAGGATCTCTCTGAGGAACTCCTCTTCCCAAGGAAAATGCCCTCCCATGGTGACCATTACACATTAAAGCTGCCCAATTGCTCTCCAGCAGACTCAATATAGAGGTGCTAAACCTTGGGGGAACTCCAATTCGGTCCAATACCTTGCCCAGCCACACCCACCATACCCTGTTGTAGGTCTTCTCCTGGTCCAAAAAGACCAACCTTCCATCCAGGCCACAGGACTGGGCCCCTTCAATCACACCATGAACCCACGCAGTCCCATCTCTTATAAGTCTGCCCCCAACAAAGCCCTGCTGCTCCTCCCCCAGCACCTGTTGGGCAACCCTCTGCAGCCTTGCGATAATCACCTTAGTTACTATCTTCCTGTCCATGTCCAGAAGCATGATCAGCCTCCAGTTCTTCCAGTCTTCTCTCGTCCCCTTGTCTTTGTACAACAAGGTCACCAGCCCAAGTTCCTGCTCCCCTACCCACTCACCGCTCTGAAGGACATGATCACAGAGAGCAGCCATCTCACCCAAAACTTCAGAAACATTGACTATCTTCTTCCAGAAGTCCCATGGCAGTCCATCCTCCCCAGGCACCGTCCCTAGTTTAGTGGCTGCCAGGACACTCTGAATCTCTTCTCCCAGCACTGATATGATCAAGTCACCCAGTCTGGCTATCTGTGGTGGCCCCCACTCTTCCAGTGTGTCTGCAATCTCCACCTTGTCAGCACCCCCTTCTCCCTCACTCCATAGGCCCTGCCATCTCTCCTTCAACACCCCTAAGATTTGTTGTGTGCCGTGTATCATATCCCCATTAGCATCCAGGACCCCATCCCACCGATGTCGCACTCTCCTGGCTTTGAGAAGTCTCAATAAGTATCCAGTAGGCCTCTCACCCTCCTCAAGCCCCTGCCACCGTAGTCTAGCAGCCATGCCCCGCATATGAGCCTCCTCCTCTTCCCTCAACACCTGTTGTAGTTCCACAATCTCCAATTTCGCCCTCTCGATCCTCCAATTCTCCACACCAACAACAGTAAGCAAATCCACCCAATCTATTTGTAATCTCCTCAGCCTGTTGGAAGCATACTTTGTATGCCTCCTCCTCTGCCTCCCAGCCTCTCTACCAGCCTCTCCCCAATAAACCCTCGCAGCCTCATTCAATCTCATCCAGTGGACAGCCACAGGCAAACCCTCATGCCTCCAGGCAAAAACTTTAGCCTAAATATCCACCACCCACACTTCCCACAACCCCTTCTCAGCCAGCAGAGAGGAGTTAAGGCACCAATGTCCGGGTCCATCTCCACTCCCCCCAAACTGCCCCTGCCCCAAAAGTCCCCAGTGATCTGACCATGGGCACCACTCTACTTCCAATGTCTTCCAAACATCCGACCCCCAGCACTCCACCATCAGAATCCAATCAATCCTTGTGCCCAAGCCATTCATCCAATGTGTATAGACCCTCGCATCACCCCACCTCATTCTTCCCATATCCCCCAATGAGCTCAACATCTCCACCTCTTCCCATGCATCCAGACCTCCACTTCTGCCCCCAGCACTCCTCCCTCCATCAGTCCTGTCTAGATGCTGATCCTGAACTATATTAAAATCCCCACCAAGCACATCGACCCCTTCCTCCAAGAGAATACCCCCCTCCAGCAGCTCCCTAATCCATGCAATCCTCTCACCCCTAGCCGCAGGGCAGTAGCAAGAGCCCACCTTCACTAATTCCCACCCTGGCCAATGCCAATCTCCTCAGACCAAGCGATCACCCCATCTCCTGATTTCCCCCAATTCGCCTCTACCCTTCATCACCAAAATTGCTACCTTTCCAAACCAAGCCATGGCCCCACCCCATTCCCTAGTCCACTCTACCTGATCATCCTCATCCTCACATCGAACATCCAGCAGTAAAAAAAGATCAGCCTCCAATCCCTTGAGCCAAGTTAAAATGTTCTTATGCCGCCCAGAGCCCTGTAGCCCATTCACATTCAAAGAGAAAATGTTGGTTGTACTGTTCATAAGGAATAAATATATAATGTTGTCCCATCCTCTACAAGTCCACAGTCCACTCCTCCTGCACCAAGTCTAAGTTATGTTCAGCAGCCCGCTCCCTCTCCCCTGCTTCCTGTGCTGCCAATGCTCCCAGAAGTTCTATCATTGCCCTATCTTCACACTCCTCAAATTCCTCGCGATACTCCAGACAGGCCTTCCGCCAGAGCCACAAACCATGATGCTCTGCCCAGCAGTAGGCTGCCCACTCACCAGCAACTGCCCCAAGTTCTGCCCTCCTCACCTCATCAACCACATACCCCTCCTCCTCCAGGAAAATACCCAGAATCTCCACCTTCAGTGTCTCCACCACTCTATTACCACGCAGAATCCTTGCCCAATGCTCCTCAGGCATTGCTCGCAAGTCCACTTCTCCCAAAGCTTCAGCTGCTAGATTGTCCATCACCGTGTGCATCCACAACAGGTTCCCCACCTCCTTCCCTCCTGGAGTCTCTGGCCGCCCCGCTTCTAGCATTGTAGTGTCAGCTCCTATACTGGCATTCTCATCCCACTCCTCCTCAGGAACATCCACCAGCTCATCCTCACTAACCACCACCACCTGACCCTCTTGCCCCACATCAGGAACCCCAAAGCACACCTGTTGGGTCCCCTGCATCCTTGTATCCTCCGTCTTCCCTCTCTTCCCAACTGGGCCCCTCCTGATAAGTGGGGGGGGGGGTGATATCCAACTCCGGTTCCCACACTTCGAAGGTACCATTGGCAAATGGGTCCTTGCCTAGCTCCCCCCCATCTCCTGCCTCCTTTGCCTCCACCTCCTCTCCTCCTTTTCCAGCCCAGACACTGGCTTCAGTGCCTCCAGACTCCTTAGTTCCAACCAGCATCTTCTTCACCTCTCCTGTCATACTTGCCAACAGCTCCCTCTGCCTCTTGCATCTCTGGGCCCACTCCCACTGCTTCTTATCCATATGGACACGCTTCCCGCCCACAACCTCCAGATGCATCGACTCCTTGTACAGCTTCCAGGCCTTTGCCCTCCTCTCTACAGCACCACCCAACTCCTCCAGCACCTCCAACAAGTCCTCCTCCTCCTCTTCACTCCCTTTCACCCTTGACACCTTACAGACAAAGGCCCCCCACATCAGCACTGAGGGCCAGTCACTCCCCTTCTCTGTAGCCTCCTTTCCTGCCAGCCGGATCCTGACATCAACATCTCCTGTCCTAATTGCAGTCCCCTCCCACACTTGAAAGCCAACATCTACTATGTCACCATACTCCATCATCACCTCCTCCACCCTCTTCCTCATCTCCTCCTTAGTCACCGTGGGCACCCCCTTCACCCGAAGCTGCACCACCCTGGGGTCCCATCATAAGCACTGCACCATGGGGACCACTACCTCCCCAACCATGATGCCAGTCTTCAGCACCTCATCCAGTGGACCCGCCTCCTCAAAGCCCACCTCGACCCCCTCCAGACCCTTCAAGAACTTCACCGAAGCCACCCCAGCCACCTGCTTCGAAACAAGCCCCAGAACCATTCTCACTGTCACTGCCAAGCCCCGGAAGCACAAGGTCACCGCAAACTCTGAGATCGATTTCTTGAGTAACGGGGCTACTGCCAGCCCCATTACACCATCTGCCAGGTCTCCCTTCCGCATTGGGAGCCCCTGCCCCCCCTGGCCATCAGCCGTCACATCTCTTTTTTTTTCCAGATTCGCCATCACGCCACCATCAGCAGTCCCACTACTACCCCCAGCAGTCCTTCCCCCACCTCCCACCAGCAAAGGCCCGGCTCCCCCAGCATCCTCAGCCTTCTGCTTCCCCTTCCCTCCAGCCTGATCTCTGCAGGCTCCCATCGGCCAACCCCAGTCCTCAGCATATCTGCAAAGCTCTGCCCCTGCTGCTCTCCAGCCCTCCCACCAGTGCCGCCGCCACTACCTGAGCTACCCAGTCCACTTGAGCCACCGAAAGACCCCATCCCCAGCCCATGTCTCCTCCCAACATGCTGCCAGTCGAAAGCCCCAGGTCCACCTGACCTGGTATGCACCTCAGCTTGCTTGCTGCTTGACATCTTCTTAGTCTCTTTCTCCAATAAATAACTTGAAAGTGAGTTGTGAAAGTGTGTGTAATGTGAATTGTAGTGGAGAAAGATGCCCCCCCCCCCTACCCCTTCCCGATGAAAGACCACTTTGTCTAACACTATCACCACCCTCCCACCACTCTGCTCATAGATCTTTACCACCAAACTGTGCCATCAACCCCTCTGAGGACTCCAACCCACCCACCATCCAGTCAGCAGATCCCCCAACAGCCCCTCCCATCTTAGCTGAGGTGTCCATCTCACAGCTGGGGGGAGTGGGGGAATCTGTGTATGTGTCTATAACAGGGAAGTGGACAGATAGTTAGAAAGAGAGGACTTCTTTTACTTGAACCATTCGGAGAGAGCTAAGCCACACAGACATCTTTCAGCGAAAGATAACACGTTTTCAAGTTTTTATTTCAAGCATACTGGTGTACATCATGCGGCAGGAGTCTACCTACAAGACACAATGAGTTTCAAGAAAAACAGACGAGTTTTGGTGACATGGCTAGTCAAGATTCCTCTAGCTCTGAGCATCTGGAGAGGAGGAGGCCTGGTCTGGGTATTTCCAAGAGCTTTGCGGCTGCTGCAGGGGCTGGTGTGGCTGCAGGAAGAGCTGGTGGACAGGAGAGGACTGGTGGGACCAAGGCCTGGCATATGGTGGTTGGGAATAGGAGGGCTGCTGTTAGGCCCATGGGAGTTGGACAGGGGGGGTGTAGTGTTGACAGGAGGAGGAGTCAGGTGACGAGTCAGGTGATGGGTCAGGTAGCCAGCAGGGGACAGGGGTCTGGTGGTGGGATGCTGGGGACTGGTTCTTCTGTGGCTGGGCAGGTGGCTGGGGAGAGGACTGCTGGTGGCACAGCTGGGCTTGATGGGCCAACTACAGATGTTTCAGAGACCAAAGAGAAGGTGACTCTGGTAGCAGGGATAGGCGAGTTAGTGGTGAGGCCCTTCTTCCACAAATCAGTGTCCATGTGGGCAATCTTGGTGAACTTCCTGGGATTGGCAATGTCAGCAAGGGAGGTTCTGAGGTTGGTGAGAGAGAAAGTGGCTGGGGCAGAATCTCTGAAGTTTATCCCCTTGGCAGAGGCTGTGGAGATTGGATTTGTGGAGGAGGATGCGATGGTAAAGGTACTGGAGAAAGGGATGATGGTCAAGGGTATCCGGATCGGGATGGTGAGGTGTCTGAGGTGGGATCCACATACTGTTTGGCTGATGGTGGAAGGTTTGCCAACCCTGGGCAGACAGGAGACCAAGGAGATGGTAGTGGAGACACTAGGTGGATATGGTGAGATGGTGGACTTCAGGTTCATGTTCTGGGAGGGCACCAAATTGAGGAATGGCAACTGCGAGGTGATGCTGTAACTGGAAGGCAAGGAGGCTACTGGGCTGGGCCGTAATTGACTGAAGGGAATTAGAATTGGGGAGTAGGAGTGCAAGGTCTGGAGGAGGAAGGGAGCCGAACAGGAGGAGGAAGAGTTGGCGATTGCTCTGGAGGAGAGAGAGGCAGCCAAGGAGCTGCGAAAGAGGAAGTGGGAGGAGTATGCCAAGGATTGGGTCTGGATCGAGGCTGATGGCAAGCAGAAGCAGTGGAGGAAAGAGAACTAGGAGCGTCTGTAGGCGGCCCTGCAAGGGGCAGCTGTGGAAGAGGAGGCAAGGGTAGAGGCGGCCAAGAATCAGATGGAAGGTGTGGAGGTGGTGGAGGTGTCCTTCTCCCAGCTGAGTGGTGTAGAGAACTTGGCACATATACTGGTGAGAGGAAAGTGGGCAGATAAGGAGGAGGTTGGTGAAGGAGGCTTTGAGGTTGATGATGAAGTGGGGCCAGAGACTCAGATGGAGGATATTCATATGGCAGAGGCAGCAAACATCCATTGGGAGTGCCCAGAAGCTGGTGAGGTTGTTTGCTTGGAGAAGGTTGCTGAGGAGGATGAGCTGGTGGATGTGGCTTCTGATGTGTCAGCAGACAGAGAGCAACTGCAGGAGCTGAGCAGGAATCTTAGGCCATCGACTCCTGGGCCCCTGATGATGACAGCGGAGAGCTGGTATCAGGCAGTCCTTGAGGAGCTGGTGGAGGAAGACATCAAGGAAGTAGATGTATTTTATGGATCTCAGGAGGTGTGGGAAGGATTCCTCAATGTAGCAATGCAGGGGCCTAAGCTGGTGATGGCAATGGTAGCTACTCTGCTGGACGATGAAGGATATGATG
>RBNI01004822.1:0-13410 GCA_003990745.1 Jimgerdemannia flammicorona | reverse complement strand
AGACAGCAATGTTGCCCACCCTGGAGACCTCAACCAACCCACCACCCTATCAGCAGATCTTCCATCAACCCCTCCCATCTTGACAACTTCTCCTGCATTCCCATCTGTCATCTCTCCTCAAAAACAAAGAGCTAATATCTGGCCAGCCCTACTCATACTACTAAAACCCACCCTACAGTGAGCCACCCATTGCTCACACCACTCACCAACCTAGCTTTCAAATCCTCCCAGCGACCTCTCTCACCATCCAACCTCCTCACCACCCCTAGCCTGTCACCTACTGCTATCCAAAAGTCCCCCAGAATCTCACACTCTTCCAGCCAATGTTCCAGCATCTGCATATAACCCCCATCTTATCTGACATTATAACACTCCTCACAATCATATCAGCCA
The DNA here is from genome assembly GCA_003990745.1 of Jimgerdemannia flammicorona. Lineage (NCBI taxonomy): Eukaryota > Fungi > Mucoromycota > Endogonomycetes > Endogonales > Endogonaceae > Jimgerdemannia > Jimgerdemannia flammicorona. Next base: position 13,017 of record RBNI01004822.1, on the reverse strand, counting down.
CCATCCACCAGATATCCAGCATGAAAATTCAACATGACATTCCTCCATAGCATCTGCCACCAGACCACCCAGAACTTGGGAGGAAGCTATTTCCACACTACAACACTCCATGACCAGACTTCTGCTCAGTTCAACTTCTCATCAATCCCCACTGCCTACCAACTATTTGGCCAAACATCCTGACCAAGTCTCTGCTGACACTCAACTCTATCTCCAATATCAAACTCAGTAAGTGGAATACCCACCAGAAGCAGTCTGTCTCACTGCCACATAGCTGGTCTCTATAACATCTCCCCCTTATTACTATGCCAATACAGACCTATTCAGTATACTCCATCCACTACTCTCCACCAGAAGCCCTTATACTATATGTTGTGAACTTTTGGAGGAATAGGAGAGAGGAAAAGAGAGAGATATTTATTGATCACTCAAGTAATGCACTTTTATGCATTTGTTGATAATGTCACCCCAATGCCACTGCACCACAAATTATCTATATCGAGTGTGCTATATTGAGTTGTAACCTGTAATCTCAACACTTCTGCTCAACAAGATAAAGAATGCAAATGCAAATAAAACTGATCAATCTCTAGCTACAGCTAAGCAAAACAAAACATTACCAATGGGATGCTATCTAGATGACCGAAAAAGGTTGAAATTCCCTACTTATAAGTATAAAATAGGTAAGAGAAGTAGTGAAAAATGGAAATCCTGAGCAATGTTATAGGTTTCCATCACAAATATTTGCCGTAACACTCATTCTACCTGTCATTTCGCTGTAATATTTATTCTATCCATCGTTTTGCCATAATATTTATTTTTATCCATCATTCGCCGTTAACTGCTTATCGCTCATCGTTACACCTATTCCTTGCATACAAAAATCGAACTTTGCCTTTGGAAGGGCCTTTGTCAGCAAATCTGCCACCATTTGCTCTGTAGGGATGTATAGCAGGTATATAGCCTTGTTTTCAATGCACTCTCATATGTAATGATGCTGTATATTAATATGCTTGGTCCTTGCATGATGTATAGGGTTCTTTGCCAAAGCAATGGTGGATTGGTTGTCCTGTCATATAGTCATAGATCCTTGAGTGAATCCCAGATCCTTTAGTAGTTCACGAAGCCAGATCACCTCCTTCATCACTGTTGACAACACTTGATATTCCACTTACATAGATGACGTCGCCACTGATGATTGCTTATGAGTTTGCTATGAAATGGCTCCACCATCATTGAGATAGAAGAAGTATCCTGTTGTAGACCTTCTGTCATCCAAGTCTCCAGCCCAATCAGCATCACACGTGTCAGAAAGGCTTACCATAACAGTACTCCCACTTACTCCCTTATCACCCAGATTGAGCATATAGCTCTTTGTGCCTTTAATGTACCTGAATATGTGCTTGATTACCGTCCAATATGAGTTGTCGTAGTACAATGTGTATTGCACCACTTTGTTGATTGCATATGATAGGTTGGGTCTCATCCTGAGTATCAGATATATAAGGGATCCTACTGTTTGTCAATAGGGAATATCATTGTCATCAGGTGTATCGGACTTCTTTAATCTCACAGACATCTCCATCAGTGTTCCGACTGGCTTATACTCACTCATGCCGAACCACTCAAGTATTGTCTGAATGTAGGCTTCTTGGCTTAGGTGTATAGTATGCATGCTCCTGTCATATATGATAGATATCCCCAAAAAGAAAGATGCATTACCCAGATCTGTCATTTTGAACTTCTTGCATAGTGCCACCTTTACTTCGTTAATCTTATTTGTTGTTCCAACCAGAATGATATCATCAACCCAAATTCCCAGATACACCATTCCTGAGGATATATGATGAGTGTATATGCATGGGTCTGCTTCACATCATTTGAACCTGTTCTCTTCTATGAGATAATCATTGATCTTTCAATTCCATAGCCTCATCGCCTGTTTTATACCATAGAGGCCTTTGCATAGTCTATATACTAACTCCTTCTCATTGTCCTAGAGTTCATACCCTTGTGGTTGAAGAACAAATAGTTCAGTATCCACATCTCCATTTAGAAAGGCTGTCTTAATGTCCATTTGATATATCTCATAGTCGTACTTGGCTCTGATCACAAGAAGTATTCTAAGTAAAGTAAGCTTAAATACCAGGGAAAAGGTCTCATCATAGTCGACCCCAAAGTCTTGTGAATACCTCTTTGCAACAAATCAGGCCTTGTATCGCTCTATGCCACCATTGCTATTGTGCTTGATTTTATACACCCATCGGGATCCTATGGCTTGTTGATTTGCTGGAAGAGGGACCAAGTCGCATGTGTCATTCTTGATGAGTGAATTATACTCCTCATCCATAGCCTTTTTCCACTCCTTTTTATCTTTTGAATAAATGACTTCATTGTGTGTGCCAGCTCACCAGTCATTGCTATGTAAGCACATTTGCAGGCATAGTTCACATGATGTTGTTTGTGATGAGATGACTTGGGTGGGTCCCAGTAACTTCCCAGATCCACTTGGACTTCGTTGTCCATCCCAGACTTGCGCTTTTTCTTGCCCTTCAGGGAGATATCCTCTTCATTATCCAAAATCTCCATAATTCTCGGTTCAAGGGTTTTTGTAGGTACTTGCGCTGTTGATCTCGTTGGCATAGGTTGTACTGTTGTTGCCAGAATTATTGGTGTAGTTTTCACACTCACCGTCGGCATAGTTCCACTCATCATTGGATTAGCTATGGGTATAGGAATTTCTACGCAAATTTCCTTTGCTTTCTCTTTGAACTGAATGTCGTGAGAGATGACTATACTGCACTTTTGCATGTTCCACAACCTATACACTGATCCGTCATATCTAAGGAATATATGCTTATCCACTTTAGGCTCGAATTTTCCTCTATTTCCACTTTTATCCAATATGTAAGCCTCACTTCTGAATGTCCATAAGTGCAAGACATCGGGCTTGGATCTGCTCCACAGTTCTTCAGGTGTAAGGTTATCATCCTTAGACTGTACGTCACTTTCTTTGCTTAAGGCTCAAGAAATGCATCAATTACATATATACACCACTGAGTTCAATGCTTTGGCCCAGAAGGATTGTGGCAAACCAGCTACATTCATCATCATTCGGGCCATCTCGACGATCGTTCGATTGAACCATTCTACCATGCCGTTTTGTTGTGGAGTATAAGGAGCTGTTCTAGTATATCATATTCCATGCTCTTTTAAGAATTATTTAAAGGACTTATTTATGTATTCTGTTCCATTATCCAAGCATAGTATCCCTATCTGATGTTTTGTATCATTCTCCACGCTTGCTTTGAATTCTTTAAATTTCTCGAATGCTTCACTCTTTGCTGAGAGAAAGTACACATAGGCCTTATGAGTGTAATTATTGATGAAAGTAATAAAATACTTCTTCTTGGAATGTGATGATGTACACATGGGACCGCAGATATCTATATATATAAGATTGAGTATGCCACTCACTCATTTCGTCTGTTCCTGAAAAGACTTCTGAGAAGTCTTATTCACCACGCAGTCATCGCAAAAGATGTTCAGAGATGTACAGTTCAGCAATCCTTTCACTGAGCTATTCCTCATCATCCATTCTAAGCTTGTCTGGCCAATGTGTCCTAACCATTCATGCCATATATGCCAGATGTCATTTGTCATTGCGGAGTGTGCTGATGTACTGTTCGGTGTAACATTGATTACATAAAGATTCCCTCTTTTCGATGCATACATTAATTCCTTATTGTTCTTTAGATCGATTACTGTTACTCCATTTGGGTGTATGTTTACTCCTTTGTCTCCTCAGGCCATCATTTGTCCTATTGAGAAGAGATTTTTGCCTATATCTAAAGCATATAGTTCATCTGCAAAGGTGCCTGAGGGTTCTTTGACCTTTCCATGCAGGTGTATTCCGACATTTCCTTTGCCCTGAGCATAGATTACATTGTTGTTGCCTAGTTTGATAGGTATGGGATGCTCGAACTTCTCGTACATAGAGAACCATTTATGGTGTACTGTCATATGTTGTGTTGTGCTGGAATCTATAAGCCAAACTTCTTCACTGCACAAATTAGCACTCATGCTTATGTTTGCATGTTGGCAGCTCTCTGCCTCTGCAAAAAACATCCCATTGCCACTCTGATTGTTAGTGTCCATGATGTTTGCCTGACCACATTGGTCTCCCTTTTCTTTCTTCTTTAGATTGCAGTCTTGGATATGATGTCCGGGCTTATCACAGTAGAATCACTTACCGCTGAACTTGGCGCGTTGACCATCTCATTGACCTCATCCTTTACTTGGCTTTCCTTTGCCTCGACCATGTGTGACATAGAATGCTTTCTTGTCATAGTCTTCATTTGTGCCATTATTCTGCCTCAATTCATCATTTAATAGGCTTGTGACAACGTGCTTTTAGTCTGAAAGCTTATCGGATTCCCTATAGCAGATATGACTATGTTATACACATCTGGGAGGCCTCATATAAGAGCCAGGACCTTGTCTTCCTCCCTGATGAGGTCTGCCAGTATAGAAAGAGAATTCACCTGATTCGTCAGATTGTTGACATGGTTGGCATATTCCTGAATGCTCTCCTTGGGCTTCATCTATAGGGTAAATAATTGTCCCTTCAGGTGGAATCTGTAGGACATGGATGCTTGTTGATGATGGTCACGTAGGGTCTCCCAGGCTTCATTCGCTGTTATAGCATCCATAACAAGTTTCATTTGCTCATTCGATAGAGTGAATGTGATCTCCCTCAATACCTTGCAATCCTTCGCTGAGTCATATCTCATTATTTGCACCTGTGGCTTCCAATAGTTCTCTAGACCACATTCCTCCAAGAGGTTCCTTATATGGTATGCCCATATGGTGTAATCCTTACTGTCAAAGACAGGAATCATCCTTCTTGTCATCATAGCCACCACTGGAGGGACTGTGGTACCCACACTAGTACCCATTCTGCTTGTATTACTTGCCAGGCTTAGTGCCACAGTACTTGAGCTTGGGCTTCCCGGGTTTGACATCTTTGTATGTTGTAGTGTAGCATATACTAAAGAGGTGTGTATTATCTGCTAACTGGGGCTCATAATCTTTGTTGTGAACTTTTGGAGAAATAGGAGAGAGGAAAAGAGAGAGATATTTATTAATCACTCAAGTAACGTGCTTTTACATATTTGTTGATAATGTCACCCCAATGCCACTGCGCCACAAATTATCTATATCGAGTATGCTATATCGAGTTGTAACCTGTAATCTCAACACTATAGCCAGCAGCTGCCATCCAGTCCTACCAGAGATAGCAAATCTCCCAAGGACTCCTATGGGGAGAATCTCATCTCCCATACCTTCTGCATCAGTGATACCCATCCCCTCCCCTTCAGCTCAACAGTCCTTTTCAATCACCATGCTCATAGGCAGTGCAGTCTCTTAGGAAGGTCCACTAAACCTAGCCCTCCCCAAACCACTAGTGTAGTCAGAGTGTCCCAACCTATCTGGGCCCACCTCTCTGCCCAAATCCAGTCTCTAGCTAGCTTTATCAATCTCTTTACCACTCAAGCTAGAAAATCCAAGTGATAAGCAACATACCACAGCTTAGGGAACCAGTAGACATTCAGAATCGACACCTGGCCAGCTAGAGAGATGTAGCGACCTCCCCAACCCCTAAGTGTCTCCCCCAAATAGCCACCCTTCTTTCCAACTACACCTGAGGCAGGACAGAACTATACATAGAAAGAAAGATGCCCAAATACCTCACTGCCTCCCCCATAGGGACAATTGTTTCAATGATGTCCCCACCTACCAGCCTATTCCCCAGCACCATCATCTCACACTTATGCCAGTTGAGTTTTGCCCCAGAATGTGCCTCATACCATTACACCATCTTCTGAAGTACTGCAACATTGGCCACTGAGCCAAGGCCAACCACCATATCATCTGCAAAGGTTGGTTGCAATTACCAATAATAGTACCTAGCAAGAATCAAGACTATAGTTAAGCAAATCCTAACAGCTGGACCAATTCTATCTTGAAGACAATTCAACAATAAGGAAAAAACTTAAACAAAGAAAGAAGAACCCAAGTGTGAAGCATCCCAAGCTTCCTCTATATCCACCTTATGAATACTTTGAAATTCTGAACTCATCCAGCCAAGTACATTCAAGAAACTCACTGAAGGAGAAAAAAATGACCTGCAAAGAATTGGAGCATACTTCTATTGCTAAAAGACAGAACACATGGCCAGTGCCTGCCCCAACTGAAAACCCCAAATAGTAACATAAGCAACTGTTACCACTCTGCATCATCTTAACAACCTGACTATCAAAATTTTAGACTTTATCAAGTTAAGGACAACAGCTATGGCTCCAACCAAGGAAAGTCAAAAAGCAGTTAGATATAACCTATATGCAGCAAAAGAAGATACAGTTTCCAACCAAGCAGTCAAGTAGTCTATATGGAAATCAGTATTCAAATTTCTGAAAGATATGTTAGAAGAATATGCTGTCACAGCAGTCTAATACTAAAAGGACTCTCAGTAGAAGGAGGAGTCATTGATGAAGATTATACAGATGAAATCATTGTTCTCATCCAAAACCATTGTTGGAAACCATTCAAGATCTCTATTGGTTTTTGCATCACTTAGATTCTATTTGAAAAAATCAAGACAACCTTGATAGTCAAGGAAGTTTCTGAACTACTGCCTACCATTTGAGGATCCAAAGAATTTGGTTCATCAAACAAAGCCTCAGTACAACCCACTGTAAATAAGGAAAAATTGTTCTATAAGAAAATCAAAGATGTATTTGTGCCAATTAGCCAATACCCCCATAGTATTAGAATGCACTCTTCCTGAATAATTGATAATTACTTCTCTTGAATCAACAAACTGGCCCAAAGAAGAGCTAATAGGAGGAAATCCCCTCCAACCAAAATTACCACCATTAGATCAGACAAACTGCTTACCCTCCAAGCTTTTGTAAATTGAGCACCTGTCAAGATAATAATATACAGTAATGTCTCAGGCAATTTTATCAATGAAGAAACAGCCAATAGACTCAATGTCCTGACCACTCTGGTACAATAACCTCTAGCAGTTGCTACAGCTGATAGAACCTCACATATCATTAGCAATGAAGTCTGCAACCTATCCTTCAGAATTAGTAACTACTAAGTAGAAGTTACTCTTTAAATTGTACCACTTCCTGATAATGAGATCATTCCTGGAATACTATGGTTAAAATAAGAGAACCCTATGATTGATTAGGTAAAACATTCTCTGACCATCAAGAAAGGATGCTACAATGTCAAACTACAAGATAAATAACCTTCACCTTTCACCAGTAACATTCAGGTGACACAAACTTCAGACAACACTTTTGACAACATTTTCAAGCATTGGTATTATCAACATGGTGAGCAATGAGCATTCTGGTGAGTGTACTGGGCAGGGGGGCCTCAGTGCCTTTGACTGGCAACATGTAGGTGGGGGTCAAGGTGCTGATATTGGCATACTGAGTGCTTCGATGAGGGGACACGGGGCCGGGGGCAGTGGCAGAGGAGGTGCAAGGCCACATGGGGGAGGGAGGATGACCTTTGCAGATAAAGTCAGGATGGGAAAGCAGGTGATGGGGCTAGATGGCTGGCTGGAGCTGGGGAAGGCAGCTGCTACCACGAGTGGCAAGGAGGCCTCTTGACTGGGGGGTCAGTGTAGTGGGGCTGGAGGGGTAGTGGCTGAGGCGGTGACTGCTGATGGCAGTGTGATGGGCAATCTGGAAAAAAATCCAGATGTGATGGCTGATGGGGGACCTAGACAGGGGAGCAGCATGAGACCTGGGGACCTAGCTGATGGTGTGATGGGCCTTGTGGTGGCCCCATTACTCAAGAAATCGAGATCAGAATTTGCTGTCACATTGTGTTTCCATGGCTTAGCAGTGACAGCGAAGATGATGCTGGGGCTGTTGGTGAGTGAGGTGAAGGGTGCAGCCTCAGTTAAGTTCTTAAAGAAGCTGGAGGCAGTAGAGGTGAGGTTTGAAGAGGAGGGTTTGCTACTGGAGGCAGTGGAGAAGGGTGGTGTTTGGAGGGATTTTGGTACCAATGACAAGATGTATACATTGAGATCCTTGAGTGGTTCATCTGGTGATTGTGGACTTGCCGATGGTGAAGAAGGAGGAGGCAAGGAGGCTGGTCATGGATGGGGTGAAGGAGTATGGCAAGGTGGTTAACATTGGGTTCAGGGTATGGGAGGGGACTGAGCTCAGGACAGGAGATGTGGATGTCCGGCTGAGGCTGTTTGGGATGGCGAATACCGGGAAGGCTAGGGACTGGCCAGTGGCGCTGAAGTGGGGCCCAGTAGAGTGCAAGGTTTCGAGGGTGAAGGGGTCAGAGGAAGAAGAGGAGGACCTGCTGGAGGCACTTGAGGACCTAGCGGGGGTGGTGGAGAGGAGGCAAAGAGCTTGGAGGGCTTATGAGGCTAGGATGGTAGTGGAGGTGATCGAGGGCAGGAAGGTGTGAATGGACAAGGTGCTCTGGGAGAAGGCAAAGGAGAGACAGCTGCAGAAGGATTTGCTGGCCAGTTTGGAGGGAGGACAAAGGACAGGGCTATAGAGGAGGGTACTGGAGCGAGTGCTAGCATTTGGGCAGAGGCTGGGCAGCAAGGAGAGAAGACGAAGGAGAGTGGGGGACAGGGGCAGGAGGAGGTGGTAGTGGACACAGCGATGGCAGATGATAATCGGATCCAGTATGGTATTCCTGAGGTGGGAGAGGGGGAGTTGGAGGATGTATCAGAGGATGGTTGGGATGAGTCTGTGCGAACTGAGGAGAGGAAGGAGGGAGAGGCAGATTTGGTGCAGGCAGCAGAGGTAGTTGGGGGGGAGAAGTGGCTGTTGAGGGCACTGCAAAATGTGGCAGCTGAGGAACTGGGAGAGATCGACTTCTGGATGATCAGTGAGGAATTCTGGAGACAAGTGCTGCAAAGGGAGGAGGTCATGAGGAAGCTGATGATGGCAGCTCTTCTGGAGGTGGAGGAGTATGAGGTCACTGAGGCAAGGGAGGCAATGCTCTTGGGTATTGCTAATGAAAGGGCAGCCTATCTGTGGGGGCCATGGAAGGGACTGGAAAAGTGGCAGGTAGTGTGTGAGGAGCACCAGGCATTAATAGAGATAGTGGATAGTGAGAACTGTGCAGAATTGTTGGCAGCTCTGGATGAACAGCAAAATGTGGAAGATGAGATTACAGCGGAATGGAACCTGGATCTGGCTGAAGAGGAAGTGAGCATGAAATTGTAGATGTAGAGATACCAACATTATCAAATATTTTACTATGAATGGTACAACCAACATTTTTTCTTTGAACATCAATGAGCTTAGAGAGACTGGGAGGCGATATATGATTTTTGGATGGCTGAAGAAACTGGAGGCAGATCTCTTCTTACTTCAAGATGTATGGTGTGAGGGGGAGGAAGATAGACTGGAATGGACAAGAGAGTGGGGTGGGGAGGCAGTTTGGCAGGGTAAAGTGGGAATCCTGGTTAGGAAGGGGAAAGGGGACATTGCAGACACTGGACATTGGGGTAGTAGATTAGTGTGGGGGACATGGTGGAGGCCTGGATGGAACTCAATTGTAGTGGGATCTTGTTATTGCCCAGCTGAGAGGGGGACCCAAGTGGCATGGATTGGGGATCTGTTGGATTCTGGGCTCTTGGTTGAGGCTGGGGTGGATTGTCTGGGGGGTGGTTTTAATATGGTATAGAAGAGTAGACTAGACAGAACTGATGGGGGACAGGGTATGGCAGGAAGGAGTGGGGGATTAGAGGACTGGGAAGAGGGGGAATGACTCAGCTCACTGGTGGATGCCATGTGACTTCAGGATGAGGATTGATGTCTATATATGCACTAGGTGGGAGGACTGGGTACTAGGATTGATTGGGTTCTGACTGCTGAGTATTGGGGCCATATAGTTTGGGAGACGATGGAGGTCAAGTGGTGCCCTTGGTCAGATCACTGGGGTATTCGGGGAGGTGGGAGGTTTGGAGGGAGCAGAGAGGGGCCAGGACATTGGCAGCTGAACTCTTCGCTTTTGGATGAGATGGATCTGTGGAATGCATGGGTGGCAGAGGTATGATCCAAGGTTAATAATTGGAGGCAAGCCAGGATGAGGATTGGAGATAGGTAGCATAGACTGAAATCCAAAGCTCAGAGGTACTGGGGGGAAGTGGAGAAGGAGTGAGGTGCTCAGCGGAGGAGACAAGTCTGATGGGCATCTAGGAGACTAGAAAGACTACTTCTGAATTGGGCTGGGTTATTGGAGAAGGAGGAGGTATTGGACTGAAAGACTAAGTGGGCTAAGTTGGAAGTAGTGGAACTGCAGGATTTGTTGAGGATGGAGGAAGCAGTGCAGGCTCAGGCTATGGCAGCCAGGCTACAGTGGTAAGGATTGGAAGAAAGAGAAAGGCCCACAAGGTTTTTGTCCTGTCTCCTTCATGCTAGGGGAGCAAGACACCAGTGGGAAGGAGTCCTTAATGATGAGGGAGAGATGGTATTAGGTGTACAGGGGATCCTTGGCCAGCTGAGCACCTGCTGGAGTAATCTCTAGAGTGAAGAGGAGGGAGGGGAGGTGGCGCAGGACATTGAGTGGCATCTGGAAGAGTGGCACCCAAATCCTGCAGCAGGGTTGGGGGATCTTGGCCAACCAGTTTTGGGTGAGGAGATCCTTCGAGTTCTGGCATCAACAACCCTGGGAATGGCACCTGGGGAGGATGGTTTGTCTTGGGACTTTTGGAAACATATGGCATCCATAAAGGAGGCTCTGGAGGAGATGTCACTGGTGTGTGATGTAGTCATCAGTACTGGGGAGTGGATTGGAGGGCAGCAGTTGGGGCTGGTATCCCTGCTGTACAAGGACAAAGGGCATAAGGAGGACTGGAAAAATTGGAGCTGGATATGGACCACAAGTTGGTCACCAAAATCCTGGTGGTGAGGCTATAGGGTGTGGCCCAACAGGTGCTAGAGAAGGAGCAGCAAGGCTTTGTTGGAGGCTGACTAATCCGAGGTGGCATGGCATGGGTTCATGGTGTCATTGAGTGCTAGGGCTGCAGGGGTGGATGGCCACTTGGTCTTTCTGGACCAGGAGAAGGCCTATGATAGGGTTTGGAGAGTATGGTTAGAGAAGGTACTGGAGCACATTGGGGTACTAGTGGACTTGTGTAGGTTACTTATTGGATTACTGGAAGGGAGTAGGGCTGTAATTCTGGCAAATGATCACAGGGGGGCTTCTTTCCCCTTGGGGAGGGGAGTACCTCAGGGGGATCTGCTGTCACCTATCCTTTACACCTTCACCCTGGAGCTATTGTTGGATCAGATCTGGCACAGAGTTGGTGGATTGAATATCTTGGGAGTCAATTGGAAGGTGGGGGCCTTTGCAGATGATATGGTGGTTGAGTTGGGCTTGGTGGCAGATGTGGCTACACTCAAGGAGACAGTTGAGTAGTATGAGAGATGCTCTGGGGCAAAACTCAACTGGTACAAGTGTGAGACAATGGTCCTTGGGGAAGGAGTCATAGGGGGGGACATCATTGGAACAATTGTCCCAGCTGGGGGAGTGGTATGGTACTTGGATATCTATTTCTCAGTGTATGGCTCTTTACTTCCTATGGAGTGGTGGGAGTGCAAGCTGGTAGAATGGGGAAAAGTACTGACAAGTTGGGGTGGTAGACAGGTGTCACTGGTGCGAAGGGTAACTGTTCTGAATGTGTATTGGATGCCAAAGCTTTGGTATCTGGGCTACCATTTGGACTTCCCTAAGTGGGTGGTTAAAAAGCTTCTCAAGATGGCCTGATCTTAGCTCTGGGCTGGATGCCAGAGTCAGATTGGTTGGGAGGTACTTGCACTTCCTGTGGATCATAGAGGACTTGGCCTGATTGACTTTCCCAAGTGGCTACTCTGCTTGAGGGCATGATGGATGAAGAGGGCCAGTGAGTTGAGAGGAGGAGAATGGGTGCCCCTTATACAGTATTTGTGAGAGGTGAGAGTGTCACCATGGGGTGGCTCAGGTGATCTACTCTCCTTGGTGGCCTTGGATGGTAGCCAGAGCATGTGATACAAAGGATTCTGGTGGGGAGTGGTAGATGGGGCCCACCGCATTGGGATCCATTGGCAAGGTACTGAAGGAGATGAGAACTGGGGTCCAGAGATGTGGAGGTGGGACAGGCTCTTGTTGGGAGGGAATCTGGTTGAGGACTTCTGCTTAGAGGAGGGTATGGAGTGCCTTAGGGGTCTGGGGCAGGACCTTTGGCCAGCGGCCTGGCAATGGGCTGGGATTGGGGAGAGATGGGACTGGGCAGGCATCTGGTCTTGGATCAAGGTTGTATTAAGGTGGCTCCCACCAAAACTCTGGGTAGCATGGTGGAGGCTATTGCATCAACATGTGATGCTAAACTTTAGGACTGGTCATCTGATGGACAGCAGGGTCTTTGATTGTGAGGAGTGTCATAATGTAGGGAAGGAGGGAGGAGTGGTGCAGACTTCTGAACATTAGCTGAGGGAGTGTGAGAGTATGGAGAATTTTTGGAAGGTAGTTGGGGGGAGGTTGGGAGTATTGGTACTGGACCCTGAGGTGGGTGGGCGGTGGGTGGCACTACAGTCAAGACTGGTGGGGGGGGTGGGGAATGAGTGGCTGATGGTTGGTTGAGCCGTCGCAATATGGGTGGGGCTCACAGAATACTGGCGGAGCATCTTTGAGGAGGGCCCCTGGAGGCCGGTGAGACTGAGGGTAGTGAGGTGGGAGAAGCTGATGCTCGAGCTCTTCAAGGTGTGGTGGATTGGTTGGGGCCCCAAGGGGGGGAGATGTAAGGGACTAGTAAGGAGAATTGTAGAGAAGAGTGGTGGTAGAGTTGCAGTAAAGGTGGATGGGGTGTCATTTGTAGGAACTAGGAAGGGGAGAGGTCCCTGTGGGATAGGTGGAAGGCTTAGGCTGTATCAATATTATTATAGACATTGGGTAATAAAGGGAGTCCAAGTGACTATA
>RBNI01004821.1:0-13412 GCA_003990745.1 Jimgerdemannia flammicorona | reverse complement strand
ACAACGAGCCATTGGTACCTGCACCTCCCCAACTACCAATCCAACCTTCAATGCTTCCTCCAACGGCTCGACCTCCTCAAACCCCACCTCCACTCCCTCCAGTCCCTTCAAAAACTTTACAGATGCCGCTCCAGCCACCTGCTTAGCAATCAGCCCCAAGACCATCTTCGCCGTCACCGCTAGGCCTCGGAAGCACAGTGTCACCACGAATGCCGAAATGGACTTCTTGAGTAACGGTGCCACCGCCAGCCCCATCACACCATCTGCCAAATCCCCTTGTCTCCCAAGCCCCGGTCGCTCAGCTGCACCTTCCACAATCACATCTGGATTTTTTTCCAGATCAGCAGTCCCGTCCCCATCAGCCGTCACGCCCCCCCCAGCCACTACACCTCCAGCCCCTCCGCCCCCTCTGCCAAGGGCCACTCCCCCACGTACAGTCACCTTCTCCGTTTCCTTGCCCTTCTTCAACCAACCCTCCAGCCCTGACGCCTGCCTTCTTCCCTTCACCGTCTCCGCAAAGCTCGCCCTCCCAGATCCCTGTCCTCCACCACCACCTCCTCCCCTTCCTCGCCCACCTGCCAGCAGCTCCCTCATACCTCCCCCCAGGCCCGGGCCTCTCCCCACTTGCTGCCAGTCGAACGCGCTCGGGCCACCCTGCCCAGTACGCACCCCAGATTGCCTGTTGGTCGCCATGTTGTTAGTCTCTTTTTCTCCAAAACGATGAAGTAGTTGCTTTCCAGATGTTGTGTAACCCGAGAGATACCGGAGGGAGCTGTTTTTCGCCCCCAGTACCTCTCTCTCATTTCCTTGCTAGTGCAGGCCTATCCGGTGTGCTCCCTCCACCACCCCTCACCAGAAGCCCTTATACCATAGCTGTCGGCTTCCAGTCAGACCCACCAGAGAGAGCAAATCTCCTGAGGATCTCTGAGGGGAGTACCTCATCTCCCACACCTTCTGTATCAGTGGCACCCAACCTCCTCCCTATAGTTCAACAGCTCTCTTCAACCACTAGGCTCTCAGGTAGTACAGCTACTTAGGGAAATCCACAAGGCCTAGTCCTCCCCTAATCACCAGTGTTGCAAGAGTATCCCAACTGATCTGGGACCTCCTCCCTGCCCAAATCCAATCCCTAGTCAGTTTTGTCAGTCTCTTCACCACCCAAGCTGGAAAATCTAAGTGATATGCCACATACCACAGCTTGGGGAATCAGTAGACATTCAGAATTGACACCTGCCTTACCAGGGAGATGTGGCAATCCCCCCAACCTCTAAGAGCCTCCCCCCAAATGGTCACTCTCCTCTCCCACCACTCTCAAGACAAGACAGAACCATATACTGAAAGAAAGATATCCAAATACTGCACCACCTCTCCTGTGGAGACAATTGTTCCAATGACATCCCCTCTCACTAGTCCATTCCCTAACACTATTATCTCATACTTATGCCAGTTGAGTTTCACCCCAGAGTGTGCCTCATACCATTTCACTGTCTCCTTAAGTGCCTCAACATCCTCCACTGATCTAAGTCCAACTACCATATCATCTGCAAAGGCCCCCACCTTCCACACCACACCATACATAGAGAGCTCTGCCACCCTCTGACATATCCTATCCATCAATGGTTCCAATGAGAGAGCATAAAGAATAGGAGACAGCAGGTCTCCCTGAGGGACTCCTTTCCCCAAGGGAAATGCCAAACCCTGGTGACTATTATACATTAGTGCTGCCCTACTACCCTCTAATAAATTCAACATAGAAGCCTAAAACCATGGGAAAATACCAATTCTGTCCAGCACCTTGTCTAGCCAGATCTGCCAAACACAGTCATAGGCCTTCTTCTGATCCAAAAAGACCAATCTACCATCTAGTCTGCAAGCCCTGACCCCTTCAATAATGCTGTGCACCCAGGCAGTCCCATCCCTGATAAGCCTGCCTCCTATAAAGCCCCTCTGCTTCTCACCCAGCATCTGTAGCCTTGCAACAATCACCTTAGTCACTATCTTCCTGTCCATATCCAGAAGCATGATCAGCCTCTAGTTCTTCCAGTTCTCTCTTCTCTCCTTATCTTTATACAATAAGGCCACCAGCCCCAAGTCCTGCTCTCCAACCCACTTGCCATTTAGAAGAACATGATCACATAGGGCAGCCATCTCTTCTAAAACTCCAGGGACCTGTGCCATCTTCTTCCAGAAGTCCCAAGATAACCCATCCTCACCAGGTGCCATCCCCAGCTTAGTTGCTACAAGAACTCTCTGAATTTCCTTCTCTTGGACTGGTAGGATCAAATCACCCAGTCCTTCTACTTGTGGTGGCCCCCACTCCTCCAGTGAGTCTTCAATCGCCTCTTCATCAGCACTCCCTTCCTCCTCACTCTACAGACCTCTCTATCTTTCCTTCAGTACCCTCAAGATCTGTTGCATTCTATACACCATATCTCCCTTGGCATCCAAGATCTCATTCCATTGGTGTTGCACTCTTTTAGCTTGGAGGAGCCTTGACAGGTATCTAGTGGGCCACTCTTCCTCCTCAAGCCTCTGCCACTGTAGTCTGGTAGCCATTCCCTTTATGCAAATCTCTTCTTCAGCTTGCAATATATGTTATAGCTCAATCATCTCAAATTTCACTTGCTCCAACCTCCAATCCTCCACTGCTTTAGAGCAAAGCAACTTGGCCCACTCTATCTACAATCTAATCAGCCTATTGGAAGCACACCACACTCTCTTCCTTCTCTGCCCCCCAGCCTCTCTACCAGCTCCTCTCTAATAAACCTTTGCAGCCTCCTTCAGCCTCATCTACTAGATACCCACAGATATACCCTCACTTATCCAGGTAGCAATCTTCACTTAGATGTCTGCCACCCATGGGTCCCACAAACTCTGCTCAGCCAGCAGAGAGGAGTTAAGGTACCAATATCTGGGTCCATCTCCACTCCCCCCAAACTGTCCCTACCCCAATAGCCCCTAGTGGTCAGGCCAAGGGTACCACTCTATTGCCAATGTCCTCTAAACATCAATACCCCAACATTCAGCTGTCAGAATCCAGTCAATCCTTATATCCAATCCATTTACTCAGTATGTATAGACCCTCCTGTCACTCCACTATGTTCTGCCCATATCCCCTAAGGAGCTAAGGGTCTCCACCTCCTCTCACTTATCCAGTCCACCACTCCTTCTATCTGCACTCCTCCCTCCATCAGTTTGATCCAGCTATGGATCTCATACCATATTAAAGTCATCCCTCAGAACATCTACACCTTCCTCCAAGAAGACACCCTCCTCTAACAGATCTCTAATCCACTCAATCTGCTCACCCCTAACTACAGAGCAGTAGTAGGAGTCAATCCTCACTGATTTCCATCTAGGTCGATGCCATTCTCCCCAGACCAAATAGTCACCCCAGCTCTGAATCTCACTCAAGTCTCCTCTGCCCTTCCTCACCAGAATTGCCACTTTGCCATTCCAAGCAGTAGCTCCTCCCCATTCTCTAGTCCACTCCACTTGATCTATCTCATCCTCACACTGTATATCCTGCAGTAAAAAGAGATCAGCCTCTAATCTCTTAAGCTAAGTAAAAATGTTCTTATGTTGCCCAGAACCCCACAATCTATTTACATTCAAAGAGAAAATGTTAGTTGTACTGTTCATTAGGAATAATGTTGATTTATCAGTCATAGTCTCTATAAATCTGTATTCAACTCCTCCTGTGCCAAGTCCAAGTCATGTTCAGCAGCCAGCACCTTCTCCTCAGCCACCTGTGCCTCCAACCCTTCCAGAAGTTCAACCATTACCCCATCCTCCTTTTCCTTGAAGTCCTCATAATACTCCAGGCATGCCTCTTACCAGAGTTGCAAACCATGACACTCTGCCCAGCAGTAGGCAGCTTGCTCACCAGCAACTACTGCCAGTTCTGCCTCTCTCACCTTATCAACCTCATAACTCTCCTCCTCTAGGAAAATGGCAAGAATCTCTACCTTCAGTGCCTCCACCACCCCATCTCCATGCAGAATCCATGCCCAATGCTCCTCTGACATCACACACAGGTCTACCTCTCCCAACTCCTCAGCCACAAGATTATTCATCACCTTGCTCATCCACAGCAGATTCCCCACCTCCTTCCCTCCAGGAGTCCCTGGCTGCCCTGCATCCAGCATTGTGGTATCTGCTCCCACACTGACTGCCTTATCCCACTTCTCCTCTGGGATATCCACCAGCTCATCCTCACCAACCACCACCACCTGGCCCCCTTTTACCATATCTGGGATCCCAAAGTGAACTTGCTGGGCCCCCTGCATCAGCATATCCTCCACCACTCCTCTTTTCCCAACTGGGCCCCTCCTGATAAGTGGGGGGGAGAGTGTCATCCAAATCCTGCTCCCAAACTTCAAATGTACCATTGGCATAGAGATCCTTGCCCAGAATCTTCCCAGCCTCTTTCTCATTTACCTCCACCTCCTCTCCTCCTTTGCTAGCCCAGATGCTGGCCTCAATGCCTCTAGACTCCTCAGCCCCATCTACCTTCTTCTTTGCCCCTCCTTTCATACCAGCCAAAAGCTCCCTCTGCCTCTTGCACCCCTGGGCCTGCTCCTACTGCCTCCTGTCAGTATGGATATATTTTCCATCCACAACCTCTAGATGTATTGACTCTTCATACAGCTTCCAGGCTTTTGCCCTCCTCTCCACAGCATCACTCAACTCCTCCAGAACCTCCAACAAGTCCTCCTCCTCCTCTTCACTCCCTTTCACCCTTGATACCTTATAGACAAAAGCCCCCCACATCAGCACCAAGAGCCAGTCACTCATCTTCTCTGTGGCCTCCTTCTCTGCCAGCCAAATCCTGACATTGACATCACCTGTCCAGAATATGGTCCCCTCCCACATCTGGAAGCCAATGTCTACCATGTCACCATATTCTACCATCACCTCCTCCACCCTCCTCCTAGTCTCCTCTCTTATCACTATAAGCACTCCCCCTCACCAAAAGCTATATCACTCTGGGGTCCCACCTCAAGTACTGCACCATGGGGACCACCACTTTCCCTACTACTACTCCAGTCTTCAGGACCTCATTCAGTGGGCCTGCCTCCTCAAAGCCCACCTCAACCCCCTCCAGACCCTTCAGGAACTTCACTGAGGCTGCCCCAACTATCTGCTTCAAAATAAGCCCCAGGACCATCCTTGCCATCACCACTAAGCCCCAAAAGTACAAGGTAGCCATAAACTCCAAGATTGACTTCTTGAGCAACAGAGCCACTGCCAGCTCTGTTATACTATCTGCCAGGTCCCCCTTCTATATTGGGAACCCCTGTCCCACCTGGCCATTAGCTGTCACATTTCTTTTTTTTTTCTGATTTCCTATTACACTCCTATCAACAGTCACACCCCCAGCCACAGCCCCTCTAGCCCTTACTCTTACATCTCCTGCCTGCAGGCCACTCTCCCTCCTGATGCTAGTCTTGCCCTTCCCCTCAGCAGCACCATCCACTTACCTTTACCTTGTTGGCAAAGCTGGAGGGACCAGACCTTTCCCCAGATCCACCTGACACCAGTCCTCCTCCAGAGTCTTCGCCACCCTTCAACCCTCCAAAAGCCCCCATCCCCAATCCATAACCTCTCTCCACATGCTACCAGCCAAAAGCCCCAGGTCCACCTGACCCAGTATGCCCTTCAGAACTCTTACTCGATGATATTTTTATAGTACCTTTTCTCCAAGTTGTGTTAAAAACCATTGCTTGAGTTTGTGTAATGTGAATTGTATAGGAGAAAGGTAGTGCTTGAGCTTATCCTCCAGAAGATCTCTAATCCACACAATCTGCTCACTCCTAGCTGTAGGACAGTAGCAGGAGCCAACTCTCACTGGCTCCCACCCAGGTTGATGCCACTCTCCTCAGACCAACTGGTCACCCCAGCTCCTGATTTCACCCAAATCTCCTCTACCCTTCCTCACCAGAATTACCACTTTGCCAATCCAAGCTATAGCTCCTCCCTATTCTCTAGTCTACTCTACTTGATCCTCCTCATCCTCATACCAAACATCTTGTAGTAGAAAAAGATCAGTCTCCAATATCTTAAGCCAAGTAAAAATGTTCTTATACTACCCAGATCCCCTTAACCCATTCACATTCAGAGAGAAAATATTAGTTGTACTATTCATAAGGAATAATGTTAATTATCAAGCTTATCCTCTACAAATCCACATTCAACCTCTCCTGTGCCAAGTCTAAGTTATATTTAGTAACCAGTTCCTCCTCTTCAGCTGTCTTTGCCTCCAGCCCAACCAGAAGCTCAGCCATTACTCTATTCTTCTTTTTCTCAAAGTCCTCATGATACTCTAGGCATATCTCCTGCCAGAGTTGCAAACCATACTACTCCTCCCAATAGTAGACAGCTCACTCATCAGCAACAACTGCCAGCTCAGCCCTCCTCTCCTCATCAACCTCATATCCCTCCTTCTCCAGAAAGATAGCAAATATCTCTGCTTTTAGCACTCCCACTACCCCATCATTATATAGAATCTGCACCCAATACTTCTCACTCATTACTCTCAGGTCCACTTCCCCCAACTCCTCAGCCATGATATTATCTATCATCTGGCTCAACTACAGTAAGTTTTCCACTTTCTCTCCTGATATCCCCAGTCTCCCTGTATCCAGTATCATGGTATCTGCTCCTATACTCATAGCCTTATCCCACCCCTCCTCTGGGACATCCACCAGCTCATCCTTACCAACTGCCACCACCTGTCTTCCTTTTGCTATATTCAGAACTCCAAAGTATACTCACTGAGTACCCTACATCATCTCATCCTCTGCCACCTGACTCCTTGCAGCAGGACCTTGCCTGACCAGAGAGAGAGTATCTTCCAAGACTGGCTCCCAGACTTTGAACATACTATTAGCAAATGAGTCTTTGGGTGGTATCTTCCCAGCTCCATCCAGACCCTCCTCTGCATCTCCCCTACCCTTACTGTCCAGATACTCTCCTTTATGCCTCCAGACTTTACAGTATCTCTAGTATTTCTCTTCACTCCTCCTTCTATACTCACTAATAGCTTTCTCTGCTTCTTGTGCCTCTGAGCCCTCTTCCACTGCCTCTTGTCAGTGCAAATATACTTCCCATCTACAATCTCCAAGTGTATTACCTCTACATATAACTTCCAGGCCTTCGCTCTCTACTCAACTGCTTCACTCATCTCCTCTAGAGCCTCCAACAAGTCCTCCTCCTCCTCTTCACTCTCTTTTACTCTCAACATCTTATAGATGAAAGCTCCCCACATCATCACTAAAGGCCAGTTACTTATCTTCTCTATGGCCTCTCTCTCAGCCAGTCTAATCTTGACATCCACATCTCTCATTCTGAAAGTGATTCTCTTCTACATCCAGAAACTGATATTGATCATGTCACCATACTCCACCATTACCTCCTCCACCCTCCTCCTAGTCTCAACCTTCATCACTATAGGAACCCCCTTCACTAGTAACTAAATTACTCTGGGGTCTCACCTCAAATACTGCACTATAGGGACCACTATCTCTCCAATAGCTACTCCAGATTTCAATACTTCCTCCAGTAGACCTGTCTCCTCAAAACCTACCTCAACTCCCTCCAGTCCCCTCAGGAACTTCACTGAGGCAGCTCCAGCCATCTGCTCCAAGATAATCCCCAGAACCATCCTCACCATTACAGCTAAGCCCCAGAAGCACAAGGTTGCCATAAACTTCAAGATCAACTTCTTGAGTAACAGTGCCACCACCAGCTCTATCACACTATTGGCCAGATCCCTCTTCCTCTTTGGGCCCATCTGCCCAGCCACACTATCAACCATCATATCTGGATTTTTTTCCAGATTCTTAGTCATACCACCATCAGTAATCTCTCCCCTACTTCTAGCTACTACTCTTCTGGCCCTTCCACCCACTGGCTAAGGAGCTGCACCTCCCACTTCTCCTTCTCTCTGCTTTCTCTTTCCCTCTGCCAGACCACCATGAGATCCTGCAGGCCATCCTTCATTCTTCAGTATCTCAGCAAAGCTCCTTTCTTGCTACCCCCCTACTCTTCCTCTAGTATTGCTTCTACTGCCTAAACCACTCTGCTCACTCAAACCCCCAAATGACCCTATTTCTAATCCATACCCTCATCTGATATATTGTTAGTTGAAGGCTCCAGGTCTCATATATTGTTTACTATGATCTTAGTATCTTTCTCCAATAAATGACTTAAAAGTATATTGCAAAAGTGTGTATAACACAAGTAGTAACTGAGAAAGATATCTATCCTCAGATAGTTTTGGCCTTATATCACCCCCAAGCCCAGCCTCTCTATTAGCTATTATATTTGGATTTTTTTTTCCAAATTAGCAGTCCTCTCTCTATGAGCAATCCTACTCTCTCCAGCTCCTACTCCCCCAGCCCTATTACTACTGCTACTATAAGTCCCTCTATCAGGCTCTGCAACTTTCTCCTTCTCCTTACCCTTCTGTAGCCAGCTCTCTAGTCTAGTCACCAGATGTTCTATCTTAATCTTATTAGTAAAGTTCATTCTTCTAGACTCCTGCCTACTGATCCTATCTTATCTATCTTCTTGTCTATTAGTAAGAGTGCCTAATAGGCTCTCTCTCAAGCCATGACTCCTTCCCATATACTGTTAGTTGAATATACTGGGGTCACCCTGCTCTGCATACTTCTTGGAATACTTATCAATTACTATATTATTATTATCTTTTCTCTAAAAATAATGTCAAAAGTATTATTAGAAGTTATATAACCTGAATTGTACTAAAGAAAGGTAGGTGCCAGATATCCTCTCCTCAGTACTTTCCAGTTAAGATCCAATCAATTCTCAAACCCAACTCTGCCATTCAGTGACTATAGATCCTGTAATTTCTCTATCTAAGTTACTCTATATCTACCAGTAAGCTCAATCTCTCAATCTTCTTCCAATCTTTAATACTCTCACTCCTGTCAGTCATCTCTTTCCCTCTATCAGTCCTGTTCAATAGTCTATCTTAAATCATATTAAAGTCTCCACTCAAACAGTCAATCTTTATCTCTATTAGTGCCTCTACATCTTAAAGTTCTCTTATCTACTCTACTCACTCTCTTCTATCTGCTAGATAATAATAAAATCCAATAGTCAAGAGGCTCCAGACCAGCCTCTACCACATTCCCCACATTACTCTATCCTCTCAATATCCAATATCTCCAATATTATCTTTATTCTTTTTAACCAAAATACCTATCTAGCTCTACCAAATAGCTACTTCACTCTATTCTCTTATTCAGTCTAATATATCCAAGTCTATATCACATCTAATATCCTATAATAGAAACAGATCTATATCCAGCTCCTTTAATTAATAGAAAATATTCCAATACCTTATTATACTCTGCAACCTATTGATGTTCAAAGATAGAATTCTGATTATACTATTTATATTGAATAAATATTATAAAGAAGATCACCTACTCTACAGTTTCATACTCACTATATCTCTAGTGACATTGAATTTTCTCTCTGCTTTAAGCTCCTCAGCCTCTCTTTGCTGAGTATTCAGAGTTACTAAGATCTCCTGATAGTCCTCACCATCCATAGTCTCTATATTAGACTGATACTCCTCACACACCACCTGCTACTTTACCAACTCTTTTCTAGGGCCCTACAGATAGATAGTATAGTTATTTACAATTTCCATCAACTCTGTCTCTCTATCTCCATTTACTTTATACTTCTCTACCTCTAGCAGACCTACTATTAGCTTATCTTAAATCTTCTATACTACCTTTTCTTCTTATAGAACCTCCCTCCAGTGCCTCTTACTAATCACTTTGAAGTTCACCTAGTGCTCCCAAATAAATCAAATCAATTCAAATTGAATTAAATTGGAGGTCTAATTTGAAATATTTGAATCAAATTAAGGTCTAATTTGATTCAAAATTGGAAGTCAACTTTTAAATATAATAACTTGATAAAAACATATCCAAATTTGATATATTTTAACTTATTGGATTCACCTTGACAAGGCAAATCCAGTATAATAAAGATCATTAGATTTGAATATATTTTCATCATATTATTATATTTCAAATATTTAGGTTCAAAATTGAAATCTGATTTAATTTAAAATTGAAAATCAAAATTTGGAATATAATAACTTGATAAAAACATGTCCAAATTTGATATATTTTAGCTTGTTGGATTTGTCTTAAAAATTTAGGTTCATAAATTGAGATCTGATTCAAAGTCAAACTTTGAAATATAATAACTTAATAAAAATATATCTAAATTTGATATATTTTTGCTTGTTGGATTCATCTTAATAAGATAAATCCAGTATAATACAGATCATTAAATTTGGATATATTTTTGTCTTGATATTGAATTTCAAATATTTAGATTTATGAATTAAGATCTGATTTAAAGTCAAACTTTGAAATATAATAATATGATAAAAATATATCTAAATTTGATATATTTTAGCTTGTTAGATTCACCTTGATAAGGTGAATCCAGTTTAATAAAGATCATTCAATTTGGACATGTTTTCATTATGTTATTTAATTTCAAAAATTTAGATTTGTGAATTGAGGTCTGATTTGAAGTCAAATTTTGAAATACAATAACTTAATGAAAATATATCTAAATTGATATATTTTAGCTTGTTGGATTCACCTTAACAAGATGAATCTAGTATAATAATGATAATTAAATTTAGATATGTTTTTGTCAAGTTATTGAATTTCAAAAAATTTAGATTTGAAGTTTTCAAATTAAATTGAATTTGGATTTAATTTAATTTAATTTAATTTATTGAGAGTATTAGATCTAACTTCATTAGTAGTTTTTCCTCCCTCTAGCTGCTCTCTCAACTTTACTAGTAAATTCTTCTAATACTGCCTCTCCTGCACCCTCTCCCAGGCAGTCTGATCTAACCTTACTCATTTGCTATTTACTATCTCCACTACTATCTTGGTCTCATACTCCTTCTAGGCTAATCTTCTCTTCTTAATAGTTCCAGCTAAGTCCTTTAATACTTTTAACAAGTCTTCTTCCTTCTCTGGTATCCTCTTAACTCTTAAGACCTTATACTTTACTGGTTCTCACTTGAGTATAACTGACTAATCTCTTCTCTTTCTAGTATTCTCCTTATCTATCAGCCTTACTCTAATATCTATATCTCTAGTTCTAAACTCTATACCCTCCCAGACCTGAAAGCCTATATCTATCATATTTCTATACTCCTTGATGACATCAATAATCAGCCCTTTGATCATTTCTTTCTTCACTATTGATATGTATATTTATCACCACCAGCTATATTACTCTAGAGTTTTAGTATAAGTACTAAACTATAAGAATCATCACTCTTCCTACTATCACATCTTTCTCTAATATCCTCAATATCAACTTCTCCTCCTTAAATCTCACCTTAACTTTCTCTAAACTATTCAAGAACTTCACTGAGATAATCTTTTTTATCTTTTGAACCAGTAGCCCCAGAACCATTCTCACTATGACTACCAGACTCTGGAAGTACAATGTGATGTTAAATTCAGATACTGATTTTTTAAGTAACAGTACTGCTACCAGATCCATTATATAATTAGCCAGGTCTTTGGACTCTATACTCTACTCCTATCCAACTCTACTATCAGCTATCATATTTGGATTTTTTTTTTAGATTAGCAGTCTCTTCTCTATCAATAGTTCTACTCTCTCTAGCTGTAACTCTCTCAGCCCTACCACTACTACTCTCATGGACCTCCCTATCAGACTCTATATCTCTCTCTTTCTTCTTATTACTCTGCAGTCAAGTTTTTAAATTATTAATAAGTGTTCAGCCTTGATCTTATCAGTAAAGCTCACTCTCATGGCCCTTTCTCTACTATCTTACCAGTTACAATAGTTTGGTAGGCAATCTTTCAAGTCTACTTTCTACAATTATTACCTCCTCTATCTTAGATTGGTTTGCTGTACTTATTGCAGAGTAGTGGGAGGGAGACAATGGTGATGAGTTGCCCTTTTATCAGTATTAGATTAGTGTTTTCTTCACTTTTTCATAGTTTCTAGTATCTTTGGCTATATCTGAAGTATATTTATTTTAGTGTAGTGTCTTCTTCCTTTTGCTATCACCAACAAGGTGCTGTCTCAGTATATCATTGACTATATAAAGAGTCAGCCAACCTTGGACATCAAGTGTCTAGTATAGGTTATCTGCAGGTTCTTAGTATCTGTAATGGAGCCTTCTGGCTTTGGCAAGCTTTTCAATAAGCATGGTTCTGGTATAGATAACTGTTTTTTGGATATTGTCAGGATAGAAGAAGAGATGGCT
Organism: Jimgerdemannia flammicorona; assembly: GCA_003990745.1. Taxonomy (NCBI): domain Eukaryota; kingdom Fungi; phylum Mucoromycota; class Endogonomycetes; order Endogonales; family Endogonaceae; genus Jimgerdemannia; species Jimgerdemannia flammicorona. Next base: position 1,090 of record RBNI01004821.1, on the reverse strand, counting down.
ATCACAGATAAGAGAAAGGATAATAATAGTAAACCAGTAGAGTGTTAGGCTAGAGACAGTCATTGGGGCTAAGGTGAGTGCTGCTTTGGTAGGGCCTTTTGATTGATGCAGAATGGTTAGGTAGTAGGTGTCACTCTCAGCTTCTTTTAGTGATTTAGTGGGTTAGGCCCCAGTCATTGAGGGGGGTTGGGGGGCTCAAGGCTACCTATTTCAGATATCTTGGCTATACTCAACTGGAACTAGAAGCTAATATGGCAATGTGATCAAGGCCTGCAGGCTTGAGTAGTGGAGTATTGGGGGTCTCCTCCTGCCTTATATATAAGTCCTTTACTTACCTCAATTGAGAGAACTAGGCTCTACCCATTATGATGTACTTTGATGAGGGGTTTTCTTTACCTATCATTCTCCTTAGAGTAGCAGAGACTATTCTATTTAGCTCAGGTATAGTCTTGTATATACATTGGGGTCTTGGGTATGTGCTTTTGGTCATTGGTATATAGCTGAGTTCTCCCTGATAGTAGAGAGAATATAATATACAGAATGAGATATGGGTCAATATAAGCTCTGCTATATCTGACATAATTGAGCTACTGGATAATAGCTAGTCTAGATTAATAAGAGAGTAGTGCTTGATGGGTGGTGGGAGAGGGTTTTGGCCTATATAGTCTAGGTTCTCTTCCAATAAAATTCTATAGGACATTGAGTCTGTTAAAAAAAAAAAAAAAAAAAAAAAAAAAAAAAGCAAAGCTCACTCTTCCAGTTCTCTATCTTCCAGTACTATCTTCTCTTCTTCCATATCCTCTAGCCAGTAAGCCCAATAAAATATCTCTCAAGTCATAACTCCTCCTCACATATTGCCAGTTAAATATACTAAGATTACTCTATTTAATATACTTCTCTAATTTCTTATTGATTGCCATATTATTAATCTTTGCTCCAAAAACTATATTGAAAGTATTATCAGAAGTTTGTATAATATAAATTGTAGTAAAGGTAAAGCAAGTATAATAGAATATCTAAATATATTTATATTATAATATATAAAATATAATAATTTTTTATAAATTTTACAAAAATTTTTTTTTTTTTT
>RBNI01004820.1:0-13412 GCA_003990745.1 Jimgerdemannia flammicorona | reverse complement strand
CCTCTCCTAATACTAACCCAATCAAAGACCACCAAATCATTTACCACTACCACCCTCCTTCTACTCTGCATACAGATCCCCTCCACTAGGTGGCAGCATCACCTACCATAGGGACCCCACCCAGCCCACTACCCTATTAGTATATCTCCTATCAACCTCTTCCATCTTAATAGCCACTTCTACAAACTCATCTATCACCTCTCCTCAAAAACAAAGAGTCAATATCTAGCCAGTCTCAACTATATAGCTAAAACCCACCCTATAGTAAGTCATTCATTACCCACTCCCCCCACTAACCTAGTATACAAATCTTCCCAATGACCCCTCTCTCTATCAGACCTTTTTTTGATCTCTAGCCTATCCCCAACCACTAACCAAAAGTCTCCCAGGACCTCACACTCCTCACAATCTAGCACTCCACCTTTCACCAAATACTTAGATCAGAAATTCAACATGATATTCCTCTATAGTACCCACCACTATACTACTCAGTACTTGGGAGGAAGCCATTTTCTCACCTCAGTACTCTATGACCAAACTCCTGCTCAGTCCCACTCCTCACCAATCCTCACCACCTACCAGCCCTTAGGCCAAAGATCCTGACCAAGGTCCCATTGATACTCCACACCATCCCCAATGTCAAACTCAATGAGTGGAGCCCCCCTCAATAACAATCTGTCCCATCTCCACATAGCTGGTTCTCATATCAACTCTTTTTCATTGTTTCGCCAGCATAAGTTAATATGATATACACCCTCTACCACTACTTATCAGAAATCTTTATACAATAACTGCCAGCTCTCCCCTAGTCTAACTATAGATAGAAAATCTCCTGAGGACCCTCTCAAGGAGAATCTCATCTCTCATACCTTCTGCATCAGAGGCACTCATCCAGCTCCTCACAGCTCAACAGTACACTTCAGCTACCAAGCTCTCAGACAATGCAGTCTCTATGAGAGATCTACCAGTCCAAGCCCCCCACAATTTACTGGTAAGGAGAGGGTATCCTAGCTGATCTGGGACCTCCTACCAGCCTATATCCAGTCTCTAGTCAGCTTTATCAATCTCTTCACCACCCATGCCAGAAAGTCCAAATAATAGGCAATGTACCATAGTTTAGGGAACCAGTAGACATTCAGAATTAACAACCAGCCTACTAGAGAGATATAGCAACCCTCCCAACTTCTAAGAGCCTCCCCCCAGATGACCACCTTTCTCTCCCACTACACTCATGGCAAAACAGATCCATATACTGAAAGGAAGATACCCAAATACCTCATAGCCTCTTCTGTAGAGACAATTGTTCCAATGATGTCCTCTCCCACCAGCCCATTCCCCAACACCATTGTCTCACACTTATACCAGTTGAGTTTTGTCCCAGAATGTATCTCATACCATTCCATTGTCTTCTTGAGTGCTTCAACATCCTCCACTGATCTAAGTCCAACTACTATATCATCTGCAAAGGCTCTCACCTTCCACACCACACCATATACTGAGAGCCTGGTTACCTTCTGATAGATTCTATCTATCAAGGATTCTAATGACAGGGTATAAAGAATAGGGGACAGTGGATCTCCCTGCAGAACTTTCCTCTCCAAAGAAAATGCCAACCTCTGGTGACCATTACACATCAATGCTACCCTACTGCCCTCTAACAGCTTCAATATAGAAGCTTGAAATAGTGTGGAGACACCAAGTCTGTCTAGCACTTTATCCAACCACACCCTCCTCATGCAGTCATAAGCTTTCTTCTAGTCCAAAAAGACCAATATTTTATCCAATCCACTAGTCTATGCCTCTTCAATGATATCATGGACCCAAGCCATTCAATCTCAGATAAGTCTACCTCTAACAAAGTCTTACTATTCCTCACCAAGCACCTATTGAGCAACTCTCTGTAATCTTGCTACAATTACCTTAGTAACCATTTTCCTATTCATATCCAGAAGTATGATCAGCTGCCAGTTCTTCCAGTCCTTCCTCCTTCCCTTGTCCTTATACAACAGGGCCACCAGTCTAAGATCCTGTCCTCCAACCCACTCACCCCTTGAAAGAACAAGGTCACAGAGGGCTGCCATCTCTCTCAATACTCCAGGGACCCCTGCCATCTTCTTCCAAAAGTCTCAGGGTAACCCATCCTCTCTAGGAGCTGTCCCAAGCTTAGTGGCTGCAAGGACCTCCTCCTCTTGAACCAGTTGGATCAGGTCCCCCAGATTCTCTACCTGGGCTGGCTCCCAATCCTCTTTTTTTTTTTTTTTTTTTATAGTCACTCAGACTTCCACTTATTACCACTCAATTTATAAATAATATAACATATGTACCCACAATCCTTCAGCCAATGTCTCTTAAATCCCCTTCCCCACTCACTATCTCTCTCCACCAAAGGACAACCCAGCCACCTACCACCTAAACCCTCCTGCCACTCTTCTTACAAACACAATTTACTAGATTCTGATGGCCCCCCCCCCACCTGGTCCCCACCCTCTCCACCAACTATTCAAAATGTCTATTATTAACTATTTCCAATATACTACCCTAACTCCAATTGCAACCTGCCAGCCCTCCTCAAAGACCTGAAGCCAATGGCCAGCCAACTCTACCCAAATTGCCAGGGCCCATCTCAACATCAACCATTCATCTCTCACCCTACCCACTAATCTTTGCTGGAGGTCCCCCCATCTCCCTCCTTCCCCCCCCACCAGGGACTGTAATTCTAGCCTACTAGAAATCCTGTGCCAAAACTCTCCCAAAACTTCACACTTCTCTAGCCAATGTTCAGATGTTTGTACCACTCCTCCCTCCTGGCCAATGTCTATACACTCCTTATACTCAAATATACCATCTGCCACCAAGTGTCCTGAATGATAATTTAGCATCACATTCCGCCTTAGGAACCTCTACCATACCACTCAGAACTTGGGAGGAAGCCAATACATCATCTGCTTGCTCTAAGACCAAATACCATTCCAATCTCACTCCTTACCAATCTCCACCCTCTACCATGCTTCAGACTATATGTCACCCCCAAGCCCCCTCATATATTCCATTTCATTCCATCATCAAGCTGAAAGTTCTCCACCAATATACCTCTCAGTAGTAGCCAGTCCCATCTCCACATCTATGATCCCCAGTCCTCCCCCCCCTCATCACTCCTCTACCAAAGTCCAATTCTCCTTGCACTATCTACCACTCTCCACCAAAAGTCTTTATAATACATCCTCCTGCTCCCATCTATGGCCACCATCACAAGCAGGTCACCAGTCACTCTATGAGGGGAGTAACAGACTTCCCACACCCTCTGTATAAGTGGCACCCACTCCTGGCCTCTTAACTTGCTTACTCTCTTTAGCTACCATGCTCTCAGGCAATATAGATACTTGGTAAAATCCACTAAGCCCAGCCTGCCTCTATCAACAGGCAGGGTTAGAACTTCCCAGCCTATTTGACTTCACTGCCCAACCCAAATCCAAGATCTTGCCATCTTCGGAAGATGCCCAACCACTCATACTGGAAAGTCCAGATAATACCCTATATACTACAGCTTTGGTAGTCAATATATATTCAGCACTATCACCCTTTCTGCCAAGGATATATGCTGACCACTCCACCTCAAAGGAGTATTCCCCCATACTAGTAGTTGCTGTTCCCACCATGTATGAGACAGAAGAGATCTATATACTGAGAAGTATATCTCCAAGTACTGGACCAGTTCTTCTGCTGAAACCACTGTTCCAATTACATCACCACTAACAATTCCACCACCTAGCACCAGAGTCTCACACTTATGCCAGTTGAGTTGAGCACCTGAGCCCCTCTCATACTATTCCACAGTTCTCTTTAATTCCTCTACATCTGCTAATAAACCCAATCCAACCACTATATCATCTGCAAAAGCCCCAATCTTCCAGTTAGTCTCCAAAATGTCCAAACCCACAATTTAATGCCAAATCCTATCCAATAGGGGCTCCAAGGAAAGGACATATAGGATGGGTGACAAAGGATCCCCTTGTAGTACCCTATACCTCAGCAGAAAAGTCACCCCTCTGTGCCCATTCATCATCAATGCTACTTAACTGTTCTCTAATAGACTGATTAATGACCTCCTGAATGCTGGGGGAACTCCTACACATTTCAGCACTCCTTCTAGCCAGACTCTCCTCACTCTATCATATGCCTTCTCCTGATTCAGAAATACTAACCAACCGTTAACCCCAGCTATCCAAGCCCCTTCAATCACCCCATGAACTCAGGCAGTTCCATCTTAGATCAACTGACCCCTAACAAATCCCCTCTGCTCTACTCCTAGTACCTGCTGAGCTATTCTCTACAACCTAGTTACCAAGATCTTTGTCACCAGCTTGCAGTCCATATCAAGGAGCATGGTTGGTCACCAGTTCTTCCAATATTCTCTTCTTTCCTTATTCTTATAGAGCAAGGAGACCAGTCCTAGGTGCTGATCTCCAATCCAAGTTCCAGACTAAAGGACCACACATTACTGTCATCTCCTCCAATACTATCTCCACCCCAACCATTTTCTTCCAAAAATCCCAGGGAAGCCCATTCTCTCCTGGAGCTGTCCTCTTGCTTGTTGAAGCCAAGACCTTGCATACTTCCTCCCCCTGCACTGGATCTCCCAGCATCCCTAGGCCCAATGCTGGATCTGGGTACCAATCCTCCAACTGCTGTTCAATATTCAGAGCATCCTCACCCCCTTCTTCTTTACTCTATAAATTTTCCCAGTGAGTCCTCAGCAATTCCAAAATCTTAGGGGTCTCTGCCACCATCTTTCCATCCTTATCCAAAATGCTATCTCACCACTGTCTGGTCCTCTGAGCTTAGAGCAACCATGAAAGAAATCTAGTGGGCCTCTCCCCCTCCTCCAACTCTTGCCACCACAGCCTTGCTACCATCTCCTTCAGCTGAACCTCTTTCTCCATCCATAGCACCTTCTTCAGCTCATCCACTTTCTTTTGTATCCACAGAATTCACCAGTCAGCAGCCCTCCAATCCTTCAGCGATCCTGTCTATCTTCCCAGAAGCACCACCAATCTTTGTGAAGTCCATTATACTTGCCACCACTACTGAGCACTCCTTCCTTTCCCTGTCTCCCTCCAGTATCTCTGAGCACTTGATTTCAGTTGCCACCAGCAATCCCCAATCCCCAATTCCTGCTCATGCCACCTACTAATCTTTTCAATAATTTCCACCTCCTAGTCCATCTATAAGGAACCATCCTTCAATAAAGAAGAATTCAGTTGCCAATGTCTGAGCCCATCCCTACTTCTCCCAAATCTCCCACTATCTATCAGACCCCAGTGATCTGACTACAGGCACCAAACCACCTCTAGCATATCTCAGACATCCACTCTTCAACACTCTATCATTAATACCCAGTTGATCCTAGAGCCCAGCCCTGCAATCCAAAGGGTATAAATTTGGCAATCCACCCAGAGCTGTTGCCCTGAGTCAACCAAGGAGCTCACCCTCTCAATCTCCATCTAATCATCCAACCTGCCACTTCTACCTCTCATTCCTCTCCCACCATCAGTCCTGTCCATCTCATTATTATACACTATGTTGAAATCACCCCCCAGGCAGTCAATCTCTGTCTCACCCATAACACCAGCCTCTCTCAGGTCCCTAATCCAATCTATGCATTCCTCCCTCTCAGCCAGACAATAAACATGACCCAACAGTTAAAGGGTTCTACTCAGGCCTTTTCCATACTCCTCACACCAATCTACTTCCCAATGTCCAATATCCCCAATGTCCCCCATCTTCTTTCAAATCAGAATGCCCACCTGCCCAGTCTATACAGCTACCCCACTCCATTCACTAGTCCAATCCTATAAGTCCATGTCCACCTCATACTGTATATTCTATAGTAAGAAGAGATCTACATCCAGTCCCCTCAGCCAGCCAAAGATATTCCTTCACCATGCCACTCCCCTCAACCCATTCATCTTCAAAGAAAATATTCTAGTTGTACTGTTCATAATGAAAAATGTTTGATATTGAGAGCCCAGTCTAGAATTCCATGCTCATCTCATCACTAGCCAGATCTATATATCACTCTACCTCCAACTCATCCTCTGCTACAGCCTGAGCATCCAGTGCTTCCAAGATTTCCTGATACTCCACTCTGTCCACAACTTCCATTTCTATCTGATAATCCATACATACTACTCTCCACTTCTCCAACCCCTTCCTTGAGTCCCACAAGTATGCCACCCAGTCATTTACAATTCCTCTAAGGGCCTCCTCTCTCTGATCATCAACTTGATATTCCTCAGACTCCAAGAGCACTACCAGGATCTCATTTCTAATCTTCCTCAGCACCTCCTCAGCACCTTCTCTCTATGAAGGATCTCCTCTCAATGCCTATCACTTAGAACCTAGAAGTCCTCTCCCCCCAGCTCCTCAGCTGCCACCCCCTCCAGAGTCTTCCACAGCCACTTCTCTTCATCCACTGCCTTGGCAACACCCTGAGCGACTCCTTCAACCCCCACCACAGGGTCCACAAGAGTGCTCCTCCTCCCCAACTCATCCCACCCCTCCTCCAGTACATCCAGTAGTTTCTCCTCCCCCCCTGCCCCACTTGGGACACCATACTGAGGGTATACTTCCTCTCCCATTTCTGCATCCTCCACTACACCACCCCATCCCTCCTTGCTTGATCCACTCTGGACTGCTTCCTGAGCCACCCAGTTCTCCCCAGCCCAGGTATTCTCACTCAGTCCAGCACCCCCTTCTCCCACTCCCCTATCTGCTGCACTCCCTCCCAGATTCTCCAACAACTCCTTCTAGATTCACCTCCCCTGTGCCTTCTCCTAGGCCACCTTGTCCATCCTGATCCTCTTTCCATCCACAATCTCCACCACTGTCTTGGCTTCATACTTCTTCTAAGCCAGTCTCCTCCTCTCAACTGCTCCTGCCAGATCCTCAAGAGCCTCCAGCAAGTCCTCCTCTTCCTCCAGCATCCCTTTCACCCATGAGACCTTACACTCAACTTGACCCCACTTAAGAGTCACAGGCCAGTCTCTTGTCTTCTCTATATTCTCTCTTCTAGCCAGCCTCACTCTGACATTGACATCTCTTGTCCAGAGTTCAGTACTCTCCCAGACCCTGAATCTGATGTCTATGATCTCTCCATACTCCTTGACCACCTCTACAATCAGCTCTCTGGCCCTCTCTCTTAACACTATAGGAAGATCCAGTACTATCAGCTGCACTACTTGGGGGTCCCAGCATATATACCTAGCCATAGGAACCATCACTCCACCCACCACTACATCCTTCTTTATAGTCTCCAACAATGACACATCTTTCTCAAATCTAACCTCTATCCCTTCTTTCCCCTTTAAGAACTTCAATGAAGCCACCCCCTTCACCTCCTGTGCCACTAACCCCAAAATCATCCTTGTAGTCACTACTAAGCCTCAGAAGCACAATGTGATAGTGAACTCTGACCTTGACTTTTTGAGTAATAGTACCAATACCATACCCATCATGCCATCCACCAGGTCCCTGGGCCTTGTGCCCTCCCTCTGTCCTGATCTGCCAACAACTGTCACATCTGGATTTTTTTCCAGATCTCTAGTCACAGCTCCATTAACAGTCACATCTCCAGTCCCTACTACTCCCTCCCCCCCTCTACTGCCTGACCCTCCCATGGGGGCCCCTCTCTGTCCCCCAACTGCAGCCTTCAACACCTTCTCCAGCTCCAACCAACTATCCAGACCTGATGCCATTCTCTTCATCTTGACCTTGTCAGCAAAGGTCATCCTCTCCTCTCTTTGGTTCCTCAATCCACCCCTTCCTCTATCACTAACATCACAACCAACTATAGAAGGCTCTGGTATCTCCAAACCATCACTCTGTCTCCTCCCAACATACTGTCAGTCAAAGGCACTGCTGCCCCCCTGGCTGACATACTCACCAATATAGTCATTGTTGTTCATATTGCTAGTCTCCTTTCATCAAAAATATTGCAGAAAGTGTTGTCCAAGTTTTGTATCATCTGAATGTTACCAGTGAAAGATATGTATGAATATTGTGGCTCTCAATCCTCCAAAGTATCCCCAATTGTTGCAGCATCAGTACCTCCTTCTTCCTCACTCTATAGACCTCTCCACTGCTCCTTCAACTCCTCCAAAATCTATTGTGTTCTATGTACCAATTCCCCTTCTGTATCCAGAACTCCATCCCAACAATGCTGCACCCTTCTTGCCTGGAGGAGCCTTGATAAGAACCTTGTAGGCCTCTCACCCTTCTCAAGCACCTGCCACTGCAGCCTAGCTGTCATACCTTTCACACACAACTCTTCCTCCTCTCTTAGCATCTATTGCAACTCCACCACCTCCAATCTAGCATGTGTTAACTGCCAATCATCCATTTCTCCAGAGTTAAGTAATTCTGCCCATTCCAACAGCAGTCTAACCAATCTATTAGAAGCCCACCTCACCCTTCTCCTCCTTTTTCTCCCAGTCTCCTTACCAGCTCTCCCCCAGTAAACTCTTACTGCTTCTTTCAATTGCACCCACCAGATATCCACTTGTATACCCTCATGTATCTAACTAGAAATCATTTTCCATACATCTACCTCCCATGGGTCCCATAGTTCCTTCTCATCCAGTAGGGAAGAGTTAAGGTACTAATGTCTAGGTCCATCTCCACTCCCCCCAAACTGCCCCTGCCCTAACAATCTCCAGTAATCTGACTATGAGCACTACTTCACCTTCAAAGTCCTCCAAATATCCACTCCCCAGCAATCAGCAGTCAGGATTCAATCAATCCTTGTATCTAGCTCATTCATTCAATGTACATAGACCCTCCAATCTCCCCACAGCATTCTGCCCCTATCTCCTAAGGAGCAAAGATTCTCTACCTCCTCCCATGCATCCAATCCACCACTCCTCCCACCAGCACCCCTCCCTCTATCTGTTCTATCTACCTGAGAATTTCGCACCATATTGAAGTCTCCACTCAGAATATCTACACCACCTTCTAAGAGAGCACCCTCCTCTAAAAGATTCCTGATCCATGCAATCTACTCACCCTGCTCAGCAGGACAATAGCAAGAGCCAACCCTCACTGATTCCCACCCAGGTCTATTCCATTTCCCCCATATCAGCCAGTCTCCCTAGCTCCTGATTATATCTAGCTCCCCTTTACCTCTCCTCACCAGGATTGCCACCTTGCTGATCCAAGCTACAGTATCACCCTATTCTCTAGTCCACTTAACTTGATCTAAATCATCCTCACATCATACATCCTGTAGCAAAAAGATATCAGCCTCCAATCCCTTAAGCCAAGAGAAAATGTTCTTATACTGCCCAGAGCCCTGTAGCCCATTTACATTGAGACAGAAAATATTGGTTGTACTGTTTATTGAGAATAATGTTTTTGAAGACAATTCTCTACACTCCCCTTACTGCTCTACCTCCATCCTTTCCTGTGCTAGATCCAAGTTATGTTCTACAGCCTGCTCCTCCTCCTTGACTCTTCTCACCTCTATTATCTCCAGAAGTTCATTCAGTTCCCCCTCCTCCTTTTCCTCAAAATCCTTATAATACTCCTGGCATATATTCTGCCAGAGCTGCAGTCCATATCACTCTGCCCAACAGTAGGCTGCTCACTCACCAGCCACCACTGCCAGCTCAGCACTCCTCTCCTCATCAATCTCATACCCTTCCTCCTCCAATAAAATTGTGAGTACCTCTTCCTTCAGTACCTCCATCACCCCATCACTATGCAGAACTCTTGTCCAATACTCCTCACTCATAACCCTTAGATCCACTTCCCCCAATTCCTCAGCAGCTAAGTTATTCATCATCTAGCACATTCAAAGTAGATTCCCCACCTCCTTCATCCCTGGTGCCACAGGCTAGCCCCCATCAAGTATTGTCATATCAGCTCCTACACTTGTGGTCTCATCCCACCCTTCCTCTAAGACATCCACCAGTTCCTCCTCACCTATAGCCACCACCTGTCCCCCCTTCTCTACCTCAGGAACTCTAAATCTCACTTGCTGTGCCTCATGTATTGGAACATCTACTGCCTCCTGTCCTCTCACTGCAGGGTCTCTTCTGATAAATGGGGTCGGGGAATCCTCCCATGTCTCTTCCCAGACCTCAAATATATCATCCTTGTATGGGTCTGTGCTTGGTGCCTTCTCAGTCTCCTCAGGACCCACCTCCCCTCCCTCACCACTTCTGCCAGTCCAAACACTTGCCTTGGCACCCTCACTCTCCTCACTATCATCAGTAGACTTCTTCACCTTGCCCCCTAGCTTCGCCAGTGACTCCCTCTGCTGCTTGTGCCCCTGGGATCTCTCTCACATCTTCTTGTCAACTCAAATCTGCTTTCCATCAACAATCTCCAAATGTGTTGCCTCTATGTAAGCTTTCCAAGCCTTAGCCCTCCTCTTCACTGCACCACTCTGCTCTTCCAAAGCCTCCAGTAGATCCTCCTCCTCCTCCTCCTCTCTCTCCTTCACCCTTGATACCTTATAGGTGAAGGCTCTCCATGTCATTACTGAAGGCCAGTCACTCATCTTTCCAGTGGCCTCTCTTCTAGCCAGCCAGATCCTGATATCAATATCTCTTATCCTGAGAGTTGTCCCCTCCCATACCTGAAATCCAATATCAACTATATCACCATATTCTGCCATCACCTCCTCAATCCACTTTCTGGTCTCAGCTGTCATCACTGTTGGCACTCCTTTCACTAGAAGCTGAACCACTCTGGGGTCCCACTGCAAGCAGCACACCATAGGGACCACCACCTCTCCAACAGCCACCCCCTATCTTCAACACTTCCTCCAATGGGCCTGCCTTCTCAAATCCTACCTCAACCCCCTCCAGTCCCTTCAGGAACCTCACTGAGGCAGCTTCAGCCACCTGCTTAGAGATAAGCCCCAGAACCATCCTTATCATCACCACCAAGCTCTGGAAATATAGGGTCACTACAAACTTCAAGATTGACTTCTTAAGTAACAGTGCCACTGCCAGCCCTGTCACACTATCAGTCAGGTCCCCCTTCCTCTTTGGACCCCCTAGTCTCACCTCTCCATCAGCCATTACATCTGGATTTTTTTCCAGATTCTCAGTCATGCCATCATCAGCAGTTCCCCCTCTACTCCTAGCTACTGCTCCTCCATCCCTTCCACCCACTGGCTGAGATGCTGTACTTCCTACATCCTCTTCTCTCTGCTTTCTCTTTCCCCCTACCAGACTGCCATGAGATCCCACAGGTCATCCTCCACTCTTCAGCATCTCAGCAAAGCTCCTTCTCTGCTGCCCTCCTGTTTCTCCTCCAGTACTACTGCTACTTTCTGAACCACCCTGCCCACTTGGACCTCCAAACAACCCCATCTCTAATCCATACTCTTGTCTGATATGTTGCTAGTTAAAGGCTCTAGGTTCACCTGACCTAGTACACATATCAGCTTGCATATTGTTTGCTATAATCTTAGTACCTTTCTCCAATAAATGACTTGAAAGTAAGTTGCAAAAATATGTATAATGTGAGTGATAACTGAGAAAGATGCTGTTTGATGCCTATCATAACATCCTCTATCAACTCTTCCCACCTTGACAGCTACTCCCCCAAACCCAAATATTTCCCTTTCTCAAAAACAAATAACCAGTGACCTGCTAGCCCCATCTATATAGCCAATACCCAACCCAAAGTGAGCCACTCCTTTCCAACCCCCCCCTACTAATCTATTCTTAAGATTCTCCCATCAACCCCTCTCTGCATCCCCCCTATATATAATACCTAAGTGAAACCTAACTGCTAACCAAAAATTACCAAGTACCTTACACTCTCCCAGTCAATGTTCTGGTATCTGTACAAACCCCCCTTCCTGTCCTACATTATAATACTCCTCACAGTTAAAAATTCCCCCCTCTATAAGATGACCTGAGCAAAAGTTGAACATGATATTCTTTTGCAGCATATACTACTAGACCACTCAGTACTTAGATAATAACTATCTCCTCATCTCTACACTCCAAGCCCAGACTCTATTTCAGTCCCACTTCTCTCCAATACCTGCCATCTGCCAGCTGCCAGGCCAAGCATCCTGGCCCAACTCCCTCTGGCATTCAACTCTATCTCCAATATCAAATTCCAGAAGGAGGGTATCCCCCAATAATACTCTATCCTATCTCCACATTGCCAGGCCCCAAGATACCTCCCCTTTATCTCCCTACTGGTGGATTTCAATACAGTGAGCCCCATCTACTACTCCCCACTAAAAGCTCTTATACTGCATGTGTTCACTATTTTGAAGCCCAACCAAGGACAGAAGATCTCTGATAGAGTCTCTCAGCAAGCACCTCATCTCTCAGATCTTCTTCATCAGTAGAACCTAGCTACCACTACTCAGTTCCACTGCTCTCTTTAGCCACCATACTCTCAAACAATGCAGCCTCTTCAGGAAGTCAACCAGCCCAAGTCCTTCTCTAGCCACTGGCAATGCCAAGATTTCCCAGCTAATCTGACTCCACCTCCCAGTCCAGATCCAATTTCTAGCCAACTTCAAAAGCCTCTTCATCACTTAGGCTGGAATGTCCAGATAATATGCCAGATACCATAGCTTCAGCAGTCAGTAGACATTCAAAATTGTGATATACCTCACCAAAGAAATACAGCAGCCTCTCCAACTCTACAGGGCCTCTCCCCAGATAGCCACCCTCTGTTTTCACCAAAGTCTTGGTAGAATGGACTCATATACTAAAAGATAGACACCTAAGTACCTAACAGCCTCTCCAGCAGGGATAGTTGTTCCAATGACATCCCCCCCCACCAAGCTATTGCCTAATACTATTATTTTACACTTATACCAGTTGAGCTTTGCCCCAGAATATGCCTTGTACCACTCCACCATTTCTTGGAGCTCCTCGATATCTGCAATTGATCCCAGACCAATCACCATATCATCTGCAAAGGCCCCAACTTTCTATACTACACTAAATACCGAGAGCCCCACTATCTTCTGCTGGATCCTATTCATCAATAGCTCCAAGGACAGAGTATACAAAATAGATAACAGTGGGTCCCTCTGAGGAATACCCCTATCCAGAGGGAACACTATCCCTCTATACTCATTACACATGAGTACCACTCTACTCCCTTCCAACAGGCTGACTATCATCTCCTAGAACTACCAAGGAATACCAATCCTGTCCAGTATCTTCACCAGCCAGACCTACTGAACACAGTTATAAGCCTTCTCCTGATCCAAGAAGACCAATCTCCCATCCAATCCACAAGCTCAAGCCCCTTCAATAATACCATACATCTATACTATACTATCTCTAATTAGCCAGCCCACTACAAAACCTTACTGTTTCTCCCCCAAGACTTGCTGGGCCATCTTCTGTAGTCTCTTTTTTTTTTTT
>RBNI01004819.1:0-13412 GCA_003990745.1 Jimgerdemannia flammicorona | reverse complement strand
TTTAAAAAAAAAAAAAAAACCGTGCTATGAGGAGCCCCCATAAAAAAAAAAGTTGAATCTAACGGCTATCCCCCGAATCTCAGCAGTTATTTGTTTACACATGGTTGTTTTCGTTTTGAGCGTCTGCAGCCACTGGGACAATTCAGGTGTTCAAAATGACAACGGAATAAGAAAGTCACCATATTTGATGCCAAGCAACTTGATAAGGTCACGCCATCCGTCTCGAGGGCACGGGGCCTTGAGATAATTCCAAAATTGAGAACAAACCTACGAAGGGTGTGTTGGAATATATATCACAGAATGAGCGAGGTCCAAAATGTCGCAGATCACTTCACTGAGAGGACCGAAAGGAGTATTCGATATTCGACCTCTGAGTTCTCAATTTCTCGTTCTCTGTACCCACGCCAGAACTTCAACGAGTCACCCGGAACCCGGAACCCGCATACGCAGTGTTGGTCCAGTATGTGATGCACAGCGGGAGGCGAAATTGCCCGTATTTGGACGTACCCCAAGGTTTCGGATGCGGGTGTTTTCCCTCGGCTTTACACGGGATAAAAGGTCAGCTGATCCCCCCAAATGTTAATACTACATTACATAAACGTCTATCTTTAACCTGAGATCTGAAACCGAACCCACAACACGGACTACTAGCCCGCTCCTGGCAATTGTGGAACAACCCCCCTCCCCCTCCCAAAAAAAAAAAAAAAAAAAGTCACATCTGGCAATCCATTCAACCTCGCAAATAGAAGATCTAAATCTAAGTGTCACGACTCTTGATACGAAACCTCTCCAAACTAGACTTCGAAAAACAGCCTGAAGATATCGACATCGAGGTAGAAGTCAAAGCCGCCGTGATCGGTGTAATAGAAAGACTTCACTCGCGGAGGGGAACTTGTCAAACGATTGAAAAGGCTGTCTAGTGCTCTTCGGGAATTGTCGTACGTCGGACAAGATCAAGCTGCCGGCGGACAAGATCAAGTATTTACAACACAGCTGGAAAATTTTCATCCGTGCATACTTGATCCAGCATCCGAAAATTGGGAACCGATGTAAAATGGTTATATCGACGTGTTTATAAAGAACATCGACATATTCAACTTGGCTGATAGAAAAAAGAAACCGACGTTACAGTTTATGCATCGCGTCCTTTCACAACTTCTCAACATATCAACTCTAAGTGTAAACAAGTCAGCATACCTGAAAAATTAGGATTTCGCGGAATTGGTGTGGGAATATGAATGGTATGAATTTTCCTTCTATTTTGTGGTACGCTTGGTTTGTTGGCGATCAACTAACGGTTGACTTCTATTTATCATAGGCTTTCGTTCGCAAGAACACGCTACTGGCTGAATTTTGCGCTCTTCCTCACCTACTTCGCTGTTTTCGCGGCTATGATTGGTCGTCATATTGGGTCAGACCGGAGATATTTCTACAATCATATTGGACGCCTACTCATCCAAGAATTCAAGCTGCTGATTATTGGACCCGTGACCTATTTGACATGCACGTACAATTACACAGACACCGCCACCATTGGCTTCTGTTTACTATAGCTATTTTGGATAGATATACGCCTGCCACCAATATACGGCATACTCACGTAGTGTTCATTAGCAAAGAGGAAGGAAAATGTATAAATATGAGGCTTGTGGAGTGATTGAAGCAGCTATTTATCATTTTGTCGTGTTAAGAGGGAATTGCTCAAGCGGAAAGGCAAGAAGTCGGAAGAAGAACGCGTGCAAAAAACGCGTGCAATTAAAGCCAGGATCCATTGCCTCTAAACAACTCAAACCCGTGAGGTCGTCCTGCGCCGCCTTAAGGAATTTACTAGCTATAGATCTGGCTTTTTCAGGCAACCGACCGTCCCTTTGTTAGCGACAGATTTCAAGTGATCATTCACACCAGGACTTGCTTCATTCCGATCTTCAGACACCATCAAATGCGACAACTTACATATAAGCGCCGCAGGTACCTATTTTAGCATGACCGCTCCTCGTGACTGAGCGAATGGTGTTTGGGAAATAGGTTGTCGGTTGCGAGAAAGTGAGCGAGAAGTTTACACTCTTTAGTATGGTCCTCGACGTCACACATATCAGATACTATAAAATAACACCATGGTCGAGACTGAGGGCGTGATTATAGCGGTGACAACATTTGGCATTACGTTCATATTAGTAATAGTGGCGAATCTGCTGATAATCGGCCAATGCGTATCAGCAGTCAATAGTATATTTGAATCGAACAATTCGAATGGTGGGGAATTATACGTGCCTACAGCAACGTAGTGAGTGGTGGTAACTGGGCAACCGATAATGAAGTCGCTTTCAGGAAGATCATTGAAGCTGGGATAACGATTCCTTGAATAAGCAACATCAGACAATTGATGTTTTCATCTTCACCTTCGCCCCTTCCCTCTTTTTCCTCATAACTCTCAAACAACATTAATATTAATGTAAATCACATAACATATTCATATCATTTAATCTCACTTGCCTTTTTTTTTTTTTTTTTTAAAAAAAAAAAAAAAAAAAAAAAAAAAAAACGGCGCTTTGAAGAGCCCCCCAATAAGTTGAGTCTAATCGCTGTCCCCCGCATTTCACAGTTATTTCTTTCACGTAGTTGTTGAGCACCTGCAGCCACTTTGACAAATTAGTAACTATCGGCGTATTCAAAATGACAAAGATTCCAAAACACTAAAGAAAGTCACCGGCCTCCCATATTTGATGCCAAGCAACTTGATAAGGCCACGCGTGGGACAATTCCAAAATTGAGAACAAACCTACGAAGGGTGTGTTAGAATATATATCACAGAATGAGCGAGGTCCAAAATGTCGCAGTTCACTTCACTAACAGGAGCGAAAGGAGTATTCGATGTTCGACCTCTGAGTTCTCAATTTCTCGTTCTCTCTACCCACGCCAGAACTTCAACGAGTCACCCGGAACTCGGCATACGCAGAGTATGCATAGCTGTCAGTCGTGTATGTGACACCGCCAAGCAAAATGTCAGCTGACTTTTGTGCGGCACAGCAGTCCAGGCCTAACGTTTTATGACAGCCCACACACAGCGGGAGGCGAAATTGCCTTTTCCCCCGTACCCAGTTGAGTTTGGACGTAACCCAGGTTTCAGAAGCGGGTGTTTCATCATCTTTTCCCGGGTTCGGCTTGACACAGGGGATAAAAGTCAGCTGGTTCTCCCAAATGTTTATACTACATAATTACATGGGAACCACCAATCTTTAACCTGTCTGAAAGTGATCCCACAACACGGAGTACTAGCCCGCTCCTGGTCGTTGTGGAACAATTTTCGACTACATTAAAACTCGACTTCTTTCACCTCCCCCCTCTCCAAAAACAAAAACAAAAAAATCCCATTTGGCAACCTTTTCAACCTCCCCGTCGCAATGGCAGATCACTCAGATCTAAGTGTTACGACTCTTGAAACGAAAGCGGCCAGAAACCTCTCTGAACAAGACCTCGAGATGCAGCCTGAAGATATCGACATCGAAATGGCAGTCAAAGCCGCCGTGATCGGTGTAACTCAAAATAAAGACTACGACGCTCATGGAGGGAACCTTACAAAAGCACTTGTCAAAGCGATTGACAAGGCTCCGGAATTGGCGTCTAGTGCTCTTCGAGAATTGTCGTACGTCAAGCTGCCGGCGGACAACATCAAGAACGACAGCTCAGACCGCAAATTTACGGAGCTGGAAAATTTTCATCCGTGCATATTTGATCCAGTATCCAATAATTGCGAACCGATGAAAGATAGTTACATCGACGTATTTATAAAGAACATTGACATATTCAACTTGGCTGATAGAAAAAACCGACGTTACAGTTTTTGCATTGTGCCCTTGTACGACTTTTCAAAGTATGAAACAACCTCTTGGCGTAAACAATTCAGCCCCTTCACGAAATTTGCACGCTCGAAAAATTCGGATTTCGCGGAACCGGTATTGGAAGCTGTCGTTGAATTTAAATGGTATGAAATTCCTTCTCTTTTGTGGTACGCTCGGTTTTTTGGCGATCAAACTAACGGTTGACTTCTATTTATCATAGGCGTTCGTTCGCAAGAACACGCTACTGGCTGAATTTTGCGCTCTTCCTCACCTACTTTACTGTTTTCGCGGCCATGATTGATCGTCACATCGGGCCGGATGCCGGAGATATTACAACAATCGTATTGGGCGTCTACTTCATCTTCCAAGAATTCAGGCTGCTGATTATTGACCCCGTGTCCTATTTGACATGCACGTACAATTACACCGACATCGCCACCATTGGCTTCCCGTTTGCTACAGCTCTTTTGGATAGATATGCTAACATCAATATACACGATCAACCAAACGATTGGCTTCCAAGTTTCTCGCTGTTGTTACTTTGGATTTCCCTTGTGAGTATTATGTATTTCTACAACTAAATGTCGAAATCACTGCTTCCCGGGTTGCAGATAGGCATGATTGACAATGATACTCTGAATTTTAACTTAAACATAGATCAGCCGGTTGCGCGGTAATTGTCTTCGGTTTTCTCCTCAAAGCGCACATCCTCTTTGACTTCGAACAAAATTCATTCCGATATCTTTCTCTTCTATCAACCTGCATCTAATGATTTATTTCATCATCATCACCAACAGTCGTCAAAAGAATCGGCATTCTAGTTATTGTTATATATTCAATTCTCCAAAACATTTGGCCTTTCATATTCATTGCAAGCGCCTTTCTGCTGGCGTTCGCACACGCGCTCCTTGTTCTTCTCCATCACGTAGCACCCAGTAACGGGGCCAACCCTTACATCGGCAACCTCACCAATACTTCTGGAGCCGTTGCCGACACCATCTCACTTAACGCTCCATCTTACAATGCATCGACGGGTGCGTTCTATCAGTGGGACTCTGCCGTGCCATCAATCATCTACTTTCTCGGCGGTGACTGGTCCAGCTTATCCGCATACGACACAAGCCCTTATCGGACCGTGTTGAAATGCGTGTTTACCTTTATGGTTACGATTGGGATTTTGAATGTCTCCATCGCCTTGCTCAACGACATTTTCAGTAGGACGTACGCAAATGGCCAGCGAGAATGGGTCATCATGATGGCGGAAACTGTGTCGAGGGTGGAGCATTTATTAATGCTGCCCAAGGAGCGCAGAGAACCGAAGATGTTCCCGGAAAAGATTGCTTACATTGGTTAGTATATCTCTCATTTTAACCTAGTCATTAACAATCCCATCATTGACTGACCTTGTGTCTACGTATTTTATTTTTGTCCCTCAGCTCATGAATCCGAAATTCTGCGATACAATGACGCGAAAGAGAACGATAAAGCCCAAGTCTATAATTCCGATTGGTTCACTGAATCAGACATAAATGTCGTGCCTTCTGATTGATGGAAGCCATGTACGTTCCGAAAATTCTTTTGATGCGCAGTTTGATTTTTCTTTGCGGCGTACAGTTATACTATAGGCTGAAGTGATTGACTTCGACTGACTTTCTTGCAAATATTCAGAGCAAGGCTACAGCAACGCAATAATTCTTTTTTTATATTATCTGTTGTGGCGGTCGCCACTTGATCAATGAAAGTGGGTTACCACAGTTTATCAATAAACGACTTATTTATGTGAAAGACAATAATGAAAGGCAATAAGGTAGCGACTTGTCCCATTTTGCAGGTTTCGGCGGAGGAGGTTCTTTGGGGAAATGCGGGGTCAGAGACAGTAGATTTTTGACGGTGTAAGTTGATCGGCGTGTTCAGCTGTTAACCTAACAGCAGAAGCAATGACGCACGACATTTTAAAGTTCATCTTCCTGAGCTTCCTCCTCTGCTATCATCAGTTCCATGTATATCCTAATTTTTATATCTTCAATCGTGTGTACCGCACATCAAGTTGCCAATTTGTGTGTTCGTTCGTAGACTCGAATGAGATATAAAAACCCACCCAGCTTTTCACGTGAACGAAAAAAACGTTTTACTTCGCTTTCCACATAGCAATCAGCAGTGAGATGTGATTGAAACCTCATGAATAAAAACCAAGAACGCTCTTGCACAAGTTGCATTAAAATTGCTGCTCTGACTTCCACGTGGCCGGTCGACTCGGTTTTGTTTATATCGGACGGTGACGTCACCAACCTGAAGTACCAGACGCGATACCTCTTTTCGATGCCCTGATGCTCCTTATGAAATCAACTTGGATCGGTTGACAAGGTTCATTCTGCAATTAATGCGATATCCGAGGTTTGGTTCGTTTGGCGAGAATATCGAATGCATTAACTGTTGGGATTTTTACTAGAATTACCGGCAGGTAGGTTACGCGTTGCAGATTGATTACGTAAAGATTGATGATGTCACCGTTTATGACATTTACATCAGTACAAGCCACAAATGCTCTTTACTCGAGTTCATTAACAATTCCAGCCGACATAGAGTCCGTTAAAAGGTAAGTCCTCTACTCACCTCATCAGAGAGAACCAGATCCTATCCACTGTTCTGTATTTGATGGGGGTTTTTCTTTGCCTGTTACTCTACTTGGAGTGGTGGGGGCTATTCTATTTAGCTCAGGCATGGTCTTATATATATGATGGGGTTTTGGACATGCACTTTCAGTCATTGGCATATGGCTGCTTTCCCCCTGGTGATAGAGAGAGTATGGTATACAGAATGAGGTATAGGCTAACATAAGCCCTGCTGCATCTGATATAGTTGAGCTACTGAACAATAGCTAGCTTAGATTTAATAAAGATATAGTGCTCAGGGGGTAGTGGGGGAGAGTTTTGGCCTATATAGTCTAGGTTCTCTTCTAATAAAAATCCATAGAACTTCAAGTCTATTAAAAAAAAAAAAAACAATTCTAGTCTTAATATGTTTATAATTTACTACTTGAGTTGAACTGCCTTTCAAGATAAAATAGATAGAATGAGTCTTTTGAAATATTGATAAATATTCTGTTTATTATTTAATGAGAGATATAATGTTAATATAATATATAGAAGAGTTTTCTATAATCTAAATATTATTTCTTCTATATAGTATCTTTTACAGATAGCTGAATATAGTTGTAACTATATATTGTCATGTAGTGGTCACTGAGTCCTTCAAATATGCCAGATTCTCTTCAAGGTATATCTCTTAGACTAACTCAAGTTTGTTATAAGCAAGTTCTTATTGGAGTGCCTTCCCAAGGTCTTATAGTCCTCAAACTTCTTATCTTTAACTGACTTGTTATCTCTTAGATTGCTTGCAAGGAATTGTATGTAAGTGAACTGGAACTGACTTTATTTCAGAAGAAATAAGAGGGGTATTTATACAAAATATAATTTAATGGTTGCTAAGATATAAAGCTAAATATAAATTCCAATAACTAAAATAAAATGCCAGAACAGGAAAAACTGCTAAGTTCCAGGGTTGGCACTGATGGTTGTATAGGTTCAGGATGCTGGTATAATTTGGTATTACATCAGAATGTCAGTACTGGTATTATTTAGTGTTATATCAAAATACTGGTACTGGAACAATTCTGCATCACCTCAGAATGCCAGTACTGGAACAATTCTGTGTTATCTCAGAATGCTGATGCTGGCATTATCCAGTATAATAAGAGACTTAGAGCAGAATGTTTAGGATCATGGGGGGTTCATTCTCATCATCAGAGGTCAGGATGTCCTTGAAGGAGATGAGGTCTGCAAATGTTTCATCAAGGTTATACATTTCACATACTTTGTATGCTTCATCACATATCTTGTATATGTCGCATGGGATGACATCATCTCTGATGATGTCATCACATTTGGCAGTGAGGAAATTGGGGGCTCTCCAATCTATGAGGTTCTCTTCCACAAAATAGGGAACAAATGTGGGGTCTTGGGGAGGTCTAACCTAGATGCTTGGGCCTTGGAATACTGAGATCAATCCTTGCAGGAATTGGTCTGGGTTGTCCTGGAGGATGGGGTGCCAGAAGTCTTCTACTTCATCACTATTGAGAGTGATAGCAGACTGGGCTTCTGTAGCCACCCTGGCTTCTAGTACATTGATATGGCGGGATAATAGGTCTCTGAAATCTGAGACTCTAATATACTCTAAGTTAGGAATCAACCATAGTGTATGTCTGAAGATCTGATGGATCTTCTTAGCTGTCCTTATTTCACATATATCCATGGGAGTGGTATCTTGTAGCTCTTGAGAGCTGGCCTGTGGAAACTTCTGGCAGAGGAGGTTTCCTATTTCATACTCCTACCACATTTAGAAGCATTCAGTAGCAATGATGATCCTTGTTTCCATTTCACAGTAGTAGAGGATAAAGTGATAAGGTCCTCATGGCTCTTCTGATATATTGGAACATCCTTTCTTCAACTGAGATGCCTTGGTGGTTCCTTGATCTTGAGGTTTGGTGAGCAGTAGGCATTTTGTTTATGATAAGTCTTTGAGCTATTTTGGGATTGGTGGGTCTTGTTGGTTGCTGCTACTGTGGTTCCTTAATCCTTCTTTTATATTCCTCAAGATACTCATACTGTGGTCACAATGACTCATAGTTGGTCATCATCACTTATCTTATATACCATATGATCTTCTTGTGCTCTGATCTGGTGGCTTGTAAGGAAAGACTGTCTCCTATGCTGATGTCATCATTCTGGGGTCACCATTACATCTTCCTCCTGAATAAGGATCTTCTCGAGCATCTTTATTTATTGGTTCAGTCCTGAAAAATTTGCTGATCCCATAACCTCTAGCAAGAAGTCGAAAAGTGGTGTTTATGGGCTGGCATCTTCCCTTTATATTTTGGCATAATGGTGAAGGGTCACTCCCTTCATATAGAGTAAGGGCCTGATTCTGATCTTGATCAATCAGTTGACAATTTGAACTCCTTTGGCTTTGAAACTCTCAAGGATGAGTAGTTGCTGGTGCCATATCTCTTAGAGAATGGTCCAGACAGATAGCCTGCTGGTCATGGGACATGCTGTTATGATTTATGGACTAGAACCTCATGGGCAGTCATCACATTTTGCTTCTCTTATATAGATTCATGGTACTTCTTGAGTCTGTTCCTATATACTATGGTAGGCAGTATGGTCCCTAAGATTTTTCTAAGCCAGAAGATAGTTCCCTTGATATCTTGCATGTAGAAGAGTCCTTCCCATTTGGGCTCCAGTTTTTGTGACCATGAGGCTTCTACCATATTTCAATACAATAGGACCTTTTCTCCAATTCAGATGGGTTCTAGGGTCTTGGGATTCTTTTCTGCATTCTTCCTTATCAGCACTTGTGACTTGATGATGTAATCTTCAGCCTTCTTCCTGATTTGGTGTAGTCTCTGGATTTCTGCATCAACCCATCTCCCAGTTAGGTCTAGATTTGTAACTGAGGTTCCATCAGAATCTTCTTCTCCGAAGAGCAGTTCTCTTAGGGTAAAGTGTGTGCTCTGTGACCATATGTCTCATAGGACAGAGAGGGCAGTTGGGAGATAATTATCCCATCTCATATGTCTCTGAGATTTTCACCAGGATGTTCTTAAGAGTCTTGTTGGTTCTCTCTATCTGTCCATTTCCTTGAGGGTGATATGCAGTGGTCTTGATGTGCTGGATCTTGTAATTCTGATACATTATCTCATTGAATCCATTGACAAATTCTGTGCCACAGTCTGTTGTAATTTGCTTTGGTGTCTTGTAGCGGCAGATGATTTCTTGGTGCAGGAAGTCAACTATAGAGAGGGCATTGGCTTCTTGTAATGCTCCTGCTTCTATCCATTTGGTGAAGAGGTCTACAATAACTATAATATAGCGGTTTCCTAATAGTGTTACTAGTAGTGGTCCAATGATATCTATTGCAATATGGTGGAAGGGGATAGGCTCAATTCTCGATGACCTGGGTACATGGTCTTGCTGATCTTGTTTCTGTTTTTGGCACTTGTCACATCCTTTGACAAATTGGTGCAAGTCTTCTTCTATCTTGGGCCACTACATAGTTCTTCTTGCCTTGTTGTATGTGTTGGTTCCTCCTAGATGTCCTTGCTCATATACTTCCTTCATTACTTGATACTTCTTATGTTTGGGTATTATTAGCTTTCCTCCTTTTCTGAGTGTAGTGTTGTCTAGTTCAAACTGTTTCCAAGTCCAGTTGATAATGGTGATTGTCCAGGGTTCAAGGTGGTTGAGCATCTTCCACTGCTCAAGGTAGCTGATTAATCCATAGTATAGCTTCTTGTTCATATTGAATAGTCTTGATGGGGGTGTTTCTGGGTGTCCTTGAGAGTGTATCAGCATTGGTATTAGTTCTTCCTGAGCAGTGCTTGACAGTACAGTCATACTCTTACAGCCTGTAGATCTATCTGGTATATGTATATTTCTTTAGAGTTCAGAGTGTGGAACAGCCAGGCAAGAGCAGAATGGTCTGTTTGAATGGTGAAGTATTTCCTGGCTAGGTAGTAGTGGAACTTGTCTACTGCCCAGACTACTGCTAAGCATTCAAGCTTACATGACTCATAGTTCTGTTCTGCTCTGTGGGTGCCTCAGCTTATATAGAAGATAACATATTTATGTCCATCTTTCTTCTGAGCTAGGACTGCTCCAAGTTCTATAGCACTTGTATCTATCTACAGGATGAATTCTAGGTTCCTGTAATAGTTCTAGTTTCTAAATGAGGAAGTGACTAGTTTTGGTAGTTCTAAGTAGCTTGAAGAGATACTTAAGGACTCAAGTGTTCTCAAAGGATTTCTAAGAGAAAATATTCTGAGACTTTATTCATGAGAACAAAGGGGATATTTATATAAGATCTGACAGAAGGATCCGGAAGGATCTGAGAAATCTAAGGAAAATGCCAAGAGAAAAGTTCTTGGCAAGATAACAAATGATGACAAATAAAGTTCTATAAGTTTCCAGGACATTCAGTAACCAGCTAAATAAGTACTAGAGGATGCTCAGTGCCAAGAAAGGATTTCAAAGCATTTGGAAAGTACTGAAAGGTCATAGAATATTGAAGAAAGACAAAGAAAAGAAATAAACTATGCTAAAATGTTACATCTCCCCCTTCTTAAGAATCAACATCCTTGTTGAATTCTCAAAGTTATACATAATAAACAATAAGACTAAAAGAAACTTTAAATTAAATATATCAACTCATTGGCAAGGATTGGCTGTCCTTGTATAAGGTGAGGGCCAAAGTATCATCTTGATCGGATGAGAACTGGTTTGAACCTCATTGGTTGCAGGATTTATAGGGTTCTCCTATATCTCTTGTTTCTGATGCTGTATCCCTTAGAGAGCCCTAATGCGTAATGTGCCTGATCAGTACAGTAGGTCATCTACTATCTAAGGGGAGAACCTCAGGGGCAGTCAATGAGTTCCTTTTTGCTCAAACTCTTGGATGAGGTCTTGGGAGTTCTTGAGGTTGGTGGCAGGTTCCCAGGTGGCATCATATTCAGGATAACCCATCCACTTGACTAGGTATTCTGTGCGATGTTATTAGACTCATTTGTCTAAGATTTCTCAACTTCATACTCGATGTGGTCTTCAACTATGACTGGTGCTGATGGTGTCAGAATTCAGCCAGAGTATGGGGGTGACTGGTTCCAGGCCTTGAGTTGTGATACATAGAATACAGGGTATATAGGCATGGTTGTTAGCAAGTTGAGATGGTAAGACCAGGTAGAGACTTACTTGGTGATCTCAAAGGGTCCAAGGTACTTGGGCTGGAATTTGGCTGACTGGCAGTTGACTTGAGATTGAGCCTTGATGTTGTCAGCTTTGAGTAGAACCATATCACCAATGTTGTAAATGACATCTTACCACTTCTTATCTACATACTTAGCTTGATATTGCTGAGCCTTTTGTAGGTTCATAGTGGTGATCTTGAGAAGAGAATCCATTTTGTTGATAAGGTTCTGGGCTATGGAGACTTGTGAGTGACTGGATTGCTGGAATTGGACTAGGCTTGTAGGGGTCTCAGGGTTTTGACTGTAAAGTAGCTGAAATGGGGAAAGGCCAGTTGATGATTGGTTGCATTGTTGTAGGTGAACTCAGCATAGGTCAGATAGTGGTCCCAATCATCTTGCTCATAAGATACATAGTTTCTGAGCATTTGTTCAAGTGTTCTATTCATTCACTCTGTCTGTCTATCAGTTTGAGAATGGAAGGCAGTGGACATAGCAATTTGGGTTCCAAGGGTCTTGAAGAGTACTTGCCAGAAGTGACTTGTGAACTTTGGATCACAGTCACTGATAATTACTCAGGAAAGTCCATAAAGGTGGAAGACAGTCTTGAAGAAGATTCTTGCAATTTCTAGGGCAGTGGTATTGGTTGTGGTTGGCTCAGCGATTGTAATCTTAGTGAGACAATCTACAAATACAACAATAGCATCATAGCCTGTTTTGGTTCATGGGAGTTGCACAATGAAGTCCATTGTGACTTATTTGAACTTCTTAGTCAGAATTGACAAGGGTTGTAGAAGACCAGCAGATGCTTGGTTGCTTGACTTGTTTCTTTGGCAAAGATCGCAGCTTTGGACATACTCCTTAATTTTCTTGAGCATGTTTGGCCAGTAGTAGTCTTGTTGAATATTCTTGATGGTCTTCTCAGTTCCAAGGTGACCAGCTAGTGGGGAGTCATGGTGTTCATGAAGAATCTTATACCATAGTTTAGGGTTGGCAGGAATATATACTTTGTCTTGATAGTATACAAGGTTGTCCTTGATGGTGTACTTTTTCTTGAATTCCTTGGTGTTCCTTTGTAGAATCAGAAAGTCTTGTTCGTAAGCCTTCTTGATCTGATTGAGGAATTCAGGTGCCATGGTGACTTGTAAAATTGCGACAAGGTCAGGTCTCTTGAAAGTACATCTGGTACAACTAGAGTTTTGTTAGGCTTATAGATGATGTTTGGGGTGAAGGTCTGAAGTAGTTGGCTCCACTTGGCTTGTTGGCAAGAAAGGGTTGGTTGAGTGTTGATGTACTGAAGGGACCTGTGATCGGTGATAACGTTGAACTCAACTCCTTCTAGATAGTGTCACCAGGTCTTGAGGGTATATATGATTGCCAGGTGTTTCTTTTCGTTGGGGGGCCACTGGGATGGTTTGAAGTCTCAGTTGGTGGGGGGGGTGGGTGATAGTTGGCTCACTGTAGGATGGGTGCTGGCGGTATGGATAGGACTGGCGGGTCACTGGCTCTTTGTATTTGAGGAGGGGAGGCAGTTGGGACTGCAGGCAAAGGTGGTAAGGTGGGAGGAGCTGTTGGGGGATCTGTTGACTGGATGGTGGGTTGGTTGGGGCCCTCTAGGAGGGAGGCGGTGCGGTTTGGTGACTAGGATATGTGAACAAAGTGGTGGGAGGGTGGCGATAGTGTTAGACAAAGTGGTCTTTCATCGGGAAGGGATAGGGGGGGGGGGACCCCCTAGGGGGATCGGATAGGGGGGGGGATCATTGTATTTATATGGG
>RBNI01004818.1:0-13414 GCA_003990745.1 Jimgerdemannia flammicorona | reverse complement strand
CCCCCATCTATCCTATATAGTACAATGAGCCCACCCCCTATCCAATCCCCCTAGGGGGGCCCCTCCCCCCTATCCCTTCTTGATGAAACACCACTCTATCGAATACAATTCCCACCCTCCCACTACTCTGTTCACATATCCTTGCCACCAAACCTCGCCGCCACCTCCTAGAAGGGCCCCAACCTATCCACCATCCAGTCAACAGATCCCCCAACAGCTCCTCCCACCTTATAACCCTCTCCTGCAGGCTCATCCACTATCCCTCCTCAAACACAAATAACCAATGACCTGCCAGACCCACTCAAACTGCTAGCACCCACCCAACAGTGATCCAACTATCACCCACCCCCCCCACCAGCCGAGATCTCAAGTCCTCCCAGCGATCCCCCTCACCCACTGGCCTTCTCTCCACACCCAGCCTATTCCCTATTATAACCCAAAAGTCCCCCAAAACCTCACACTCTCTCAACCAATGTTCTGGTGTCTGCACCAAACCCCCAACTTGCCCTATATTATAACACTCCTCACAGTCAAAACAGCCACCATCCACCAGATGCCTGGTGTGAAAATTCAGCATAATGTTCCTCCACAGCATTCACCACCACACTACCCAGAACTTGGGGGGAAGCCACCGCCGCACCTCAGCACTCCAAGACCAAATACCAGCCCAGTCCCACTCCTCACCAATCCCGACTACCTGTCAACCACTCAGCCAAAGGTCCTGGCCAAGACCCTGCTGACACTCCACTCCATCCCCAATATCAAAAGTAGCAAGTGGAGCACCCCCCAGAAGCAGTCTATCCCATCGCCATATGCGTGGACCCCACAATACCTCCCCCTCATTGCCCTGCCAGTGCAGACCAATTCTGTGTGCCCCATCGACCACTCTCCACCAAAAGCTCCTAAATCGCAGCCACTGAATTCCATTGAGCCCTACCAAAGAGCATAGATCTCCTGAGGACCCTCGGGGGGAGTTCTCATCTCCCACACCTTCTGCATCAAAGGTACCCAACTCCCTCCCTGTAGTTCAGCTGCTCTCTTCAACTACCAGGCCTGCAAGCAGTGCAACCTCTTAGGGAAATCTACAAGGCCCAGGCCTCCCCTGTCCACCAGTGTCGCAAGAGTATCCCAACTGATCTGGGACCTCCTCCCTGCCCAAATCCAATCCCTCACCACCTTTGTCAGCCTCTTCACCACCCAAGCTAGGAAGTCCAGGTAGTATGCTACATACCACAGCTTGGGGAATCAGTATGTATTCCAAATCGATACTCACCCTGCTAGAGAGATATGGCGGCCTCCCCAACCTCAAAGGACCTCCCCCCAAATAGCCACCCTGCTCTCCCACCACACTCGGGGCAGGACAGAACCATATACAGAGAGGAATATGCCCAGATACCATACCATCTCACCAGTAGGGACAATTGTTCCAATGATGTCCCCACCCACCAGACCATTCCCTAGCACCATCATCTCACACTTATACCAGTTGAGCTTTGCCCCAGAGAGAACCTCATACCATTCCACTGTCTCCTTAAGTGTCTCGACATCTGCTACAGACCCAAGGCCAACCACCATGTCATCTGCAAAGGCCCCCACCTTCCACACTATGCCATAGATAGAGAGCCCCACTATCTTCTGGCGAATCCTATCCATTAATGGTTCCAATGAGAGAGCATAAAGAATAGGGGACAGAGGGTCCCCCTGAGGCACCCCTCTATGCAAGGTAAACACCCAACCATGGTGGCTATTACACATCAACACTGCCAGACTGCCCTCAAGCAGGTTCACCATAGAAGCCTGAAATCCAGCAGGAACACCAATATGATCCAACACCTTGCCCAGCCAAACCCACCAGACCCAGTCATAGGCCTTCTCCTGGTCCAAAAAGACCAACCTTCTATCCAGGCCACAAGCCTGGGCCCCTTCAATGACACCATGCACCCAAGCAGTCCCATCTCTTATAAGCCTGCCTCTAACAAAGCCCTGCTTCTCCTCCCCCAGCACCTGTGGGCAACCTTCTGCAGCCTTGTAACAACCACCTTAGTAACTATCTTCCTATCCATGTCCAAAAGCATGATCCATTGCCAGTTCTTCCAGTCTTCTCTCCTCCCCTTGTCTTTGTACAATAAAGCCACCAGCCTGAGGTCCTGCTCTCCGACCCACTCACCACTATGAAGAACATGATCACAAAGAGTGGTCATCTCCTCCAAAATGCTGGAGACCTTGACTATCTTCTTCCAGAAGTCCCAAGGTAGACCATCCTCCCCTGGTGCTGTCTCAGTTTTAGTTGCTGCAAGGACACTCTGGACCTCCTTACCTCACACCGGTAAGGCCAAGTCATCTAGTCCATCTGCTTGCAGCAGCCTCCATTCCCCTAATGCATCATCAATAGCTGCCTCATCCACACCCCCTTCATCCTCACTCCACAAACTCTGCCATCTCTCTTTCAAAACCCCTAGGATTTGTTGCATGCCATGTACTATGTCCCCATCATCATTGAGGACTCCATCCCACTGATGTCTCACCCTCCTAGCATTGAGCAGTCAGGATAAATATCTAGTAGGCTGCTCACCCTCCTCAAGCCCCTGCCACCGTAGCCTAGCAGCCATACTCCATATATACACCTCCTCCTCTTCTCTCAACACCTGTTGCAGTTCCAAGATCTCCAATTTAATTCATGCTAACCTCTAATCCTCCACTCTATTGGCAGTAAGCAAATCTGTCCAATCCAATTGCAATCTCCTCAGCCTGCTGGAAGCATACCTCGTGTGCTTCCTCCTCTGTCTTCCAGCTTCTCTCTCCGCCTCTCTCCAATAGACTCTTGCAGCCTCTTTCAATCTCATTCACTGGACACCCACTAACAAACCCTCACCCCTCCAGCAATAATCTTTTGCCTGAATGTCGAATCCCACAATATCTTCTCAGCCAGCAGGGAGGAGTTGAGGTGCCAATGTCCAGGTCCATCTCTACTCCCCCCTAACTGCCCCTGTCCCAACAGTCCCCAGTGATCAGACCATGAGCACCATTCCACCTCTAACACCTTCCAGACATCAGCCCCCCAGCATTCTGCCATCAGAATCCAGTCAATCCTTGTACCCAAACCATTCACCCAATGCGTGTAGACCCTGGAGTTGCCCCATCATGTTCTACCCATATCCCCTAAGGAGCTCAGCCTCTCTACCTCCTCCCATGCATCCAGGCCACCACTTCTCCCTCCTGCACTCCTTCCACCATCAGTACAGTCCAGATGCTGATCCCTAACCATATTAAAGTCCCCCCCAATCACATTGACCCCTTCGGCCAATAAAATACCCTCCTCCAGCAGCTCCTCAATCCATGCAATCCTCTCCCCCCTAACTGTAGAACAGTAGCAAGAGCCAACCCTCACCAACTCCCACCCTGGCCACTGCCAATCTCCCCAGACCAAGCAGTCACCCCAGCTCCTGATTCCCTCCAAGTCACCTCTACCCTTCCTCACCAGAATTGCCACTTTTCCAAACCAAGCAGTAGCCCTGCCCCATTCCATAGTCCACTTCACCCGATCATCCTCATCCTCACACCGAACATCCTGTAGCAAAAATAGATCAGCCTCCAAACCCTTGAGCCAAGTAAAAATGTTCTTACACTGTCCCAAACCTCGCAACCCATTCATATTCAAAGAGAAAATATTAGTTGTACTGTTTATAAGGAATAATGTTAAAAGGCAAAGTGATCCCATCCTCTATAGGTCTACATTCAGCTCCTCTTGCACTAAGTCTAATTCACATTCGGCAGCTAGTTCCCTCTCCCCAGCTTCCCATGCCTCCAACCCTCCCAGAAGTTCTACCATTGCCTCATCTTCCCTCTCCTCAAATTCCTCTCGATACTCCAGACAGGCCTCCCTCCAGATCTGCAAACTATGCTGCTCAGCCCAGCAGTACATCACCTGCTCACCTGCAGCCACCACCAGCTCTGCCCTCTTCACCTCATCAATCTTATATCCCTCCTCCTTTAAGAGAATCACAAGAATCTCACCCTTCAGTGTCTCCACCACTCTCTCACCATGCAGAATCCACTCCCAGTACTCCTCAGGCATAACCCACAGGTCCACTTCTCCCAATGCATCAGCTGCGAGGTTATCTATCATCTTGCTCATCCACAGCAAGTTCCCCACCTCCTTCCCTCCTGGAGTCCCCAGCCGTCCTGTATCTAACATCGTGGTGTCAGCACCCACACTGGCAGCCTCATCTCACTCCTCCTTAGGGACATCCACCAGCTCATCCTCGCCCGCCGCTACCACCTGGCCCCCTTTCGCCACATCTGGGACCCCAAAACACACTCGCTGGGCCCCCTCTATCAGCATATCCTCTGATGTCCTTCTCTTTACCACCAGGCCCCTCCTGATCAGAGGGGGGGGGGTGGAGTCCAATTCCGGCTCCCAGACCTCAAAGGTGCCATCAGTAAAAGAGTCCTTGCTCAGCACCTTCCCATCTCCTTCCTTGTCTACCTCCACCTCCTCTACCCCTTTACTAGCCCAGACACTGTCTTTGATGCCCCCAGATACCTCAGCCCCAACTGCCTTCTTCTTCACCTCAACTGTCATACTTGCCAGTAGCTCCCTCTGCCTCCTGCGTCCCTGCACCTGCTCCCACTGCCCCTTGTCCATGCGGATATGCTTCCCCTCCACCACCTCTAGATGTGTCAACTCCTCATACATCTTCCAGGCCCTTGCCCTCCTCTCCACAGCTCCACTCATCTCCTCCAATGCCTCCAACAAATCTTCCTCCTCCTCCTCACTCCCCTTCACCCTCGACACCTTACAGATGAATGCCCTCCACATCAGCACAGAAGGCCAGTCACTCACCTTCCCCATGGCCTCCTTTCCCGCCAGCCGAATCCTGACATCTACATCACCCATCCTGATCGTTGTCCCCTCCCACACCTGAAAGCTGATGTCCACCACGTCGCCATACTCAATCATCACCTCCTCCACCCTCTTCCTAGTCTCCTCCTTAGTCACCGTGGGCACCCCCTTCACCAGAAACTGCACCACCCTGGGGTCCCATCATAAGTACCACACTATGGGGACCACTACCTCCCCAACCATGACTCCAGTCTTCAATATCTCATCCAGTGGCCTGGCCTCCTCAAAGCCCACCTCGACCCCCTCTAGCCCCTTCAAGAACTTCACTGAAGCCACCCCAGCCACCTGCTTCGAAATAAGTCCCAGAACCATCCTCGCTGTCACCACTAAGCCCCAGAAGCACAAGATCACCACAAACTTCAAGATCAATTTCTTGATTAATGGGGTCACTGCCAGCCCCATTACACTATCCGCCGGGTCCCCCTTCTGCATCAGGAACCCCTGCCTCACCTGATTCTCTGTCACACTCCCATCAACAGTCACACCCCCAGCTACAGCACTGTCAGCCCCTACATCTGCACTCCCAGCTGGAGCACTGCCCCCCCTCCCAAGGCTTGCCTTGCCCTTCCCCTCTGCATCACCAGCCCTATTACCAACTGGCCACCCACTCCCCTTAACCTTGTTGGTGAAGCTAGGGAGACCAGATCTTCCCCCATTACCACCGGACACCAGTCCTCCTCCAGAGCCTTCTCCATTCTTTGGACCTCTGAAGGCCCCCATCCCCAGGCCATAACCCCTTCCTACCTGCTGCCAGTCAAAGGCCCTAGATTCACCTGATCTAGTACGTACACCTGTATGGTCATTGCTTGCCATATTGCTAGTTGCCTTTCATCAAAAACATTATTGAAAGTATCGCTTGAGTCTTGTGTCACCTGAATGTTACTGGTGAAAGGTGCACTTCAGACTTCTCTAACAACATCACTAAGATGTGCAGTCATCTCAGTGAACTGCTTGGTGAGTTCCTCTACTGGGTCAGCTTTGGTTATCTTAGAGATAGGTGGGGATGGTTGTCTATTTACAACTGTGGTAGGTATGATACTAGTTGGCTTTGATGGCTCCATCTTGATGCCAGTTATTTTCTCCATTGAGTATTCAGCAGGGTGTCTGGCAGTCTAATATTTCTGTACAAAGACCACTTTCTGATCAAGAATCAGTACAGCTGGGGTAGACTGGATTACTAGGGCAATTTCAGGGTGAACTCTTTTGAGAAAGGTTGAATCCACTATTTGTTCCTTGAGGGCATCATCATAGCTAGTCAAGACAATCTGATAGCAGATTCAGATATAGAATGAGTTGGGATTATTGAAATATGTAGGTTACAACTCGATATATATAGTGGCGCAGCCTTCCTTGACTACGTCATCATATAAACGTCACTAATGGTGATGTGTAAAAGTGCGTAAGAATTAGCAATAAACGCTTTGCTTCTCTCCCCAAAGTCCAAGTATTCCACAACAAAGGTTATGAGCCCTGGTTAGCAGCTATACACCCCTCTTACACATACGCTACACTATACTATACAATGGCTACTAGTTCAAGCAGTGCTAGCAGCATGCCACCAAGTTCTGGTAATACAAATACAAACACAGCCGGAATGGGTTTTGCTTCCATGACGACGAACATTCCGGCAGTGGTGCCAACGTCAATAGTAAAGAGGACGATTCCTGTCTTTGATGGTAAGGACTATGCCATATGGGTGTATCATATGAAGAATCTCCTTGAAGAATGCGGTTTGGAGGACTACTGGAAGCCACAGGCGCAAGTAATGACATACGACGCTGCGAAAGATCGCAAAGCGCTAAGGGAGATTACGTTCACCCTTTCGAACACGCAAATGAAGCTGGTAATCAATGCTATGATGGCGAATGAAGCCTGGGAGATTTTGCGCAATTACCATCAACAGGCATCTGCATCAAACAGATTCCACTTAAAGGCACAACTATTCAATCTTCGAATTAAGTCCAAGGAGAGCATCCAGGACTACGCCAATTAAGTCGACAAGCTGGCGAATCAAGTGAATTCCCTTACATCTATGCTGGCGGACACTATCAAGGATGAAGACAAGGTCCTGGCTCTTATACGAGGCCTTCCCGAAGCATACAACGTGGTTGTCGCTGCTATGAGGGAATCCGGCAGATTATCAGATTATAAGCACATCGTCACAAGCCTTTTAAATGAGGAAACAAGGCTAGGCAGCAACAACGCCAACGAGGAATATGACGAGAAAGCATTCTACAGCGGAGCATGTGGACGAGGCAAAGGCAAGCTGAACAAAGCTTGAGGCCAGCAATGCGAGAAATTCGATGGTAAATGCTTTTACTATAATAAGCATGGACATCGTGAGCAGGACTGCAACCGCAAGAAGAAGGAAAAGGGTGGCCAACAGCAAGGATAACGGCAGGCAAACACGGTGGATACCAACAATGAAAACAGCGGTGGCAGAGGTCTATTCTTCGCAGAAGCGGTGACCTATCCATATGCAGAAACTATTGAAATAGGAGGAAATTCGGAACCAACCGCCAGTTCTACCAGTTCGACATCTACAAATCCTGGTCAACAAAACACTTTTCAGACAGCGAAAAATGGTGACGTCAACATCGGTGCCAGTGCAAATGTAAGCTATACGCCGAACAGCGCTTATGCATGCAGCGAAGAGGTCTGGCTCATGGATTCGGGTGCAACACAGCATATGATGGCTCACCAGGAGTAGTTCTCTATGTACGAGAAGTTCGAGCATCCCATACCTATCAAGCTAGGCGACAATAACGTCATTTACGCTCAAGGAAAAGGCAATGTAGGCATACATCTACATGGAAATGTTGATGAACCTTCAGGCACCTTCGTGGATGTACTATACATTCCAGATATAGGCAAGAACCTCTTCTCGATAGGCCGGATGATGGCTCGTGGGGACAGAGGAGTAAATATACGCCCGAATGGTGTAACGGTAATCAATCTGAAGAACAATAATGAGTTAATATACGTATCAAAAAAGGGGAATCTATATGCAATCAATGGCATGCTGAGTGGCGCTACATCCACATATTCTGCAACTACGACAGGAGAGGATTTCTGGCATATAATGTATGAACGCTTAGGACATATTGGTAAAATGAGCCTGGAACGGATGATAAGGAGCAAGTCCGTGTACGGTTTACCAGACTATACGCCACCGGATTTCTTTTGCGATGGATGCATGGCAAACAAGGCTTCCCGGCAACCTTTTTAGGAATGAATGAAGCGAGCAGCTGGCATTCTCGATTTGATTCATACGGATATTTGTGGCCCCATGCAAACGGCATCACACTCCGGAAAGAAGTATTTTATTACATTCATTGATGATTATATATACAAAGTCCACGTATATTTCATTGCGGGGAAAAACGAGGCATTCAACAAATTCCGGGAATTCAAGGCAGCCATGCAGAATGAGATGGGATGTAGAATATGAACCCTATACTCAGATAACGGCAAAGAATACGTCAACAAAGGTTTCAGACACTTCTTGAAGAAGAATGGTATACAGCACTCTACGACAGCCCCTTATACATCTCAGCAAAATGGTGTGGTGGAATGATTCAATCGAACGGTAGTGGAAATGGCTAGAATGATGATGAATACGGCCGGCTTACCGAAGTCCTTTTGGGCGGAAGCGGTGAATACAGCGGCATATATCCGAAATCGTTGTTTCTCTCGAGCTCTAAGTAAGGATCCCGGCAAGCAATCCAGGAACGACAGCAATCTTACCCCTGAGGAATTATGGAATGGATCCAAGCCTGACATTTCACACTTATGCATATTCGGAAGTGAGGCATACGTTCTGGACAAAGGTGGCAACCGAGGCAAGTTCAAACCTAAGGCAGATAAGCATATATTCCTTGGATACGATGGAGCAGGATACAGACTTTGGAACCCGCAGAAACGACATATGATTATTTTATGTGACGTACAGTTCAAAGAGACTAAGCAGGAAATTTACGTAGAAATTCCTATCTCAAATCCGATGGCGAATTCGATGGTACAGCCAGCAACATCTATACCAACTGCAAAGGCTAGCGGAACAACATCCTTAGGACCTATGCCAGCAAAAACGCAACCCATTCAAATGGAAATTACGGACGAGGATGACGAAGAGGATACCTTTCCAAAGGGTAAGAAGAAGTACAAATCTGGGATGGATAACAAAATCTAAGTGGATCTGGGAAATTACTGGAACCCACCCAAGTCATCTCGTCGCAAACAACATCATGTGAACTATGCCTGCGAATGTGCTTACATAGCAACGACCGGTGAGCCAGCACACTACGACAAAGCCATTCATTCGAACGATAAAAAGGAGTGGAGAAGGGCTATGGACGAGGAGTATAGTTCGCTCATCGAAAACAATACTTGAGATCTAGTAAGCCTTCCAGCAGAGTGACAAGCTATAGGATTGAAGTGGGTCTACAAGATCAAGCGTAAGGCTAACAGCAACATAGAACGGTATAAGGCTCGATTTGTAGCAAAGGGGTACTCGCAAGGCTATGGCGTAGACTACGACGAGACATTTTCCCCAGTATTTAAGTTGACTTCACTTAGAATACTTCTTGCGATCGGAGCCAAGTACAACTATGAAATATACCAAATGGACGTAAAGACAGCGTTCTTGAACAGTGACATAGACACGGAGTTATACGTATGACAACCACAAGGATATGAACTATACGACAATGATGGAAACGAGCTCGTATGTAAATTATGCAAAGGGCTCTATGGAATCAAGCAAGCGGCAAGGTTGTGGAATCGAAAGATCAATGGATATCTTCTAGACAACGGATTCAAGTGTTGTGAAGCCAATCCATGCATATACACCTGACATACATCCTCAGGAATGGTATACCTGGGAATTTGGGTTGACGATATTATTTTAGTTGAAACGGCAAGTGAAATCAATGATATAAAGGCTACACTACGCCAGGAATTCAAAATGATGGACTTAGGCGAAGTGTCCTATCTCCTTGGAATATCGATTACACGTAACAGGTGCGAGCGCGCTATACACCTAATGCAAGCCACATACATTTGAAATATTCTCGAGCAATTTGGGATGGGTGAATGTAAACCAGTCGGGACACCTATGGAAACATTCATAAAACTAAAGAAGTCTGACACTACGCCCAAGGGAAACGATATCCCCTATCGACAGGCCATGGGATCCCTCATGTATCTTATGCAAGGGACGAGACCTGATATCTCTTTTGCGGTAAACAAAGTGGCACAGTATTCTTCATGCTACGACAATAGCCATTGGATGGCAATCAAGCGAATTTTCAGGTATATCAAAGGAACTGCGGACTATATGCTCAGTTTGGGCAGTGATAATGGGCAAAGCAGGAGTACTATATGCCTATTCGGTTCTTGTGATGCCGATTGGGCCGGCGACTTAGATGACAGAAGGTCTACGACTGGATACATCTTTAAAGTAAACAACGGAGCCATTTCGTGGCAAATGTGTAAGCAACCTTTAGTGGCAACATCCTCTATGCAAGCAGAATATCAAGCATTGTCAATGGCAACAAAGGAGGCTATCTGGCTTCGAGAACTGTTAAAGGAGCTGGGATATGAGCAACGGCACTCTACGCTACTCTAGCAAGATAACCAATCAACAATTGCTTTGGTGAAGAACCCTATACATCATGCCAGAACGAAACACATTGACATACAGCATCATTTCATACGTGAATGCGTGGAAAATGGCACTATACACCTTGAATACACCCCAACAGAATATATGACGGCGGATTCATTGACTAAAGCCCTTCCAAAGGCAAAGTTTGACTTATGCATGCAAGGAATGGGTATTATGGGACTCTACGCTGGTAATTAAGGACAATTCGGGATGAGATAGGATAATAGAATGACAGCAAGCTTCTTAACATTGATCGCTACATTGCAGATTTCTACCAACATTGCTCATCTACGAATGTTCACATTTCTACTTTTCAACCTATTTTTCGAGCTTTAAGCAGGCAATTCGAATGTTTTTCGGTTTCTAGATAGCAGTCTGAACATTACAGCGAGATTTTGCAGTGGTTATAGCTTAGTATTGCAGTTTGGGAATTTGCATATCTTGTTGAGCAGGAGTATTGAAATATGTAGATTACAACTCGATATATATGATAGCGCAGCCTTCCTTGACTATGTCATCATGTAAACGTCACTAATGGCGACGCGTAAAAGCGCATAAGAATTAGCAATAAATACTTTGCTTCTCTCCCCAAAGTCCAAGTATTCCACAACAGGGATCTTTACTGAGTCCCTGACAGATAGTATTGAGTTGATCCTTGAGAGCTTGCTTGATCTCTTCAGTATAGTATGTTGTTCTAAGAAAGGCCTTTATGTTGGCAAGTTTGGCTGTACCATTATCAGTAATAGTGGTTGCATTGAACTTACCTCTGGCAGGTCCTCTGAGACTGACTAGTAGAAGGGCCAATTGTGCATCCACACCAAGGGCTCATACAGTGGCAAATTGTTCAAAGTCTTCAATGAAGGTCAGAATTGACTCTTCAGTAGTATATCCATAGAATGTGGGGGGGCATATTTCCATCTTGTCTTGAATTCCTACAGGGGTGACTCTTGTAGTCAGGGTAGTTATTGTAGGAGTTGTTCATTTTTCAGCTTGAAAGTGAGGGATTTGTCTTGAATCACCAGCCAATGGCCACCAAGTTGTCATGTCCTGGTTGCTGAGTTCTTTAAATATACCAGATTCTCTTCAAGATATATCTCTTAGACTAACTCAAGTTTGTTATAAGCAAGTTCTTATTGGAGTGCCTTCCCAAGGTCTTATAGTCCTCAAAATTCTTATCTTTAAACTATCTTGTTATCTCTTAGATTGCTTGTAAGGAATTGTATATAAGTGAACCAGAACTGACTTTATTTCAGAGAAAATAAGAGGGGTATTTATACAAAATATAATTCAATGGTTGCTAAGATATAAAGCTAAATATAAATTCCAATAACTAAAATAAAATGCCAAGATAGGAAAAACTGCTAAGTTCTAGGGTTGGCACTGATGGTTGTCCAGATTTAGGATGCTGGAATAATTTCAGTAGTATAGAAAAATAGTGCTGGAATAATTCAGTGTTACCTCAGAATACCAGTACTGATATAATTTGGTGTCATATCAGAATGCTGGTGCTGGCATAATTCAGTATAACCAAAGAACTTTAGAGCAGAATGTTCAAGACCATAGGGGCTTCATCCTTGTCATCACTAAAGGAGATGAGATCTGTGAATTCATCATGCATTTCACATGCTTCAATGTTGTGTGGGATGACATCATCACTGATGATGTCATCAGGTTCAGTGGCAGCAGGAAGGAGGTCTGGAGCTCTCTAGTCTATGAGGTTCTCTTCCACAAAATAGGGGACAAATGTGGGGTCTTGGGGAGGTCTAACCTGGATGCTTGGGCCTTGGAATACTGAGATCAATTCTTGCAAGAATTGGTCTGGGTTGTCCTGAAGGATAGGATGCCAGAAGTCTTCTACTTTATCACTATTGAGAGTGATAGTGGACTGGGCTTCTATAGCTACCCTGGTTTCTAGTGCATTGATATAGCAGGATGACAGGTCTCTGAAATCTGAGACTCTGACATACTCTAAGTTGAGGATCAATTATAATATATGTCTGAAGATCTGATGGATCTTCTTAGCTGTCCTTACTTCATGTATGTCCATGGGAGTAGCATCTTGTAACTCTTGGGGGCTGGCCTGTGGGAACTCCCAGCAGAGGAGGTTTCCTATTTCATACTCCTGCCACATTTGGAGGCATTCAGTAGCAATGGTAATCCTTGTTTCCATTTTATAGTAGTAGAGGATAAAGTGATAAGAGTCACTAGTACTCAGGTCAACACTAGGAGTCCTTCTTGAGCGGGTCCTCATGGCTCTTCTGATGTCTTGGAACATCCTTTCTTTGACTGAGATGCCTTGGTGGTTCCTTGACCTTGAGGTTTGGCAAGCAGCAGAAATTTCATTTGTAGTAAGTCTTTGAGCTATTTTGGGATTGGTGGGTCTTGTTGGTTGCTGCTACTGTGGTTCTTTGATCCTTCTTTTATATTTCTCAAGATATCTGGACTGTGGTCACAATGACTTACAGTTGGTCATCATTGCTCATCTCATATGCTGTATGATCTTCTTGTGCTCCGATCTGGTGGCTTGCAAGGAAAGGCTGTCTCTTGTGCTGATGTCATCATTCTGGGGTCACCGTTACAGTACATATTCAAAGACATCCTGCTCACGATCGAGGACACCAACTATTCCACTAGCGGCTTCTACAGCCCGATTAAGTAACTGCTGTCCGAGACCCACAAATCTCAGTGTCGGATGTATGCCACCTTACTATTCTAGCCTGGCCATTCTGGCCCTACCAGAAGCGTCGCCTCCCTTGCCATCACCACGAACCCAGATGGGCTTTGCGAGCGACGTCCACCCGCGTTTGAAATTCTCGTGGATTGAAGCAGCAGGGCCCTCTCCA